>JAJONQ010032574.1:0-43141 GCA_036250385.1 Solanum microdontum | reverse complement strand
TGATCACTTCCCACTTCCAAGTAGGAATGTTGATCTCTTGAGTCATACCTCTTGGTTTCTGATGTTCTACTTTCACTTGCTGGCAATTTGGGCACTTAGCCACAAAATCTGCTATATCCCTCTTCATGCCATTCCACCGCAGATCAAGGTACATCTTCGTGGCGCCTGGATGAATAGAATACCTGGAATTATTAGCTTCCGCAAGAATGTGCTGTCTCAACTCACCCACCTTAGGAACAGATAATTGACCTTGATAACAAAGCACACCATTTCCCCCTTGGGAGAAAACCTCAACTCTATGCTGATGGACTGCACCCTTTAGTTGAAGCAATATCAGATCACTGTCTTGCTTTTCCTTAACCTCCATTACCAATGAAGATTCTGACCTATTCTCAACTGTTACACCACCATCTGATATGCTCATAAGGAGAACTCCCAAGTGAGCAAGCGTGTGAACATCTTTTGCTAGTTCCTTTCTTTCTTCTTCAACATGTGCTACACTACCCATATATAGCCTAGTAAGAGCATCTGCTATTACATTGGCCATACCTGGATAGTAATACACACTCATATCATAATCCTTGAGGAACTCGAGCCATTTCCTCTGGCGAAGATTCAACTCTTTCTGGGTGAACACATCTACGTGAACACCATACAAGGAGTGTCTCTAAATCTTAAGTGCAATCACCACTGCTGTAAGCTCGAGATCATGAGTTGGATAGTTCTTCTCATGCACTTTGAGATGTCTGGAAGCGTAAGCTATAACCTTACCTCGCTGCATCAACACACAACCTAGGCCGACTCTAAATGTATCACAATAGATAACATAACCGTTTGAACCCTCTGATTGAGTCAAAATAGGACCTATAGTCAACCTAGTTTTCAGTTCTGCGAAGCTTTTCTCATAATCATCTGACCACTAAAACTTAACCTTTTTGAGAGTCAACTTAGTCAATGGAGAGGCTATGGATGAAAATCCCTCCACGAACCTTGTGTAGTAACCCGTTAGACCTAAAAAACTTCTGATATCTGTTGGAGAGGTAGGTCTGGTCCATTGTTTCACTGCCTCTATTTTCTGAGAATCCACTCGGATTCCTTTGCTAGACACAATATGCCTAAGGAAAGCAATATATTGCAACCAAAACTCAAATTTGCTAAACTTAGCGATTAATTGGAGATCTTTGAGAGTTTGCACGATAACCCTCAAATAACTCGCATGTTCTTCCTCATTCCTAGAGTAAATGAGTATATCATTAAGAAAGACAATAACGAACAAGTCCAAGTATTGCTTGAACACCCTGTTCATCAAATCCATGAAAGCTTCAGGAGCATTGGTTAGTACAAATGACATAACTACAAATTCATAATGACCATACCGAGATTTGAAGGTTGTTTTGAGAATGTCCCTATCACTGACTTTGAGCTGATGATAACCGGAATTGAGATCTATCTTTGAGAAATGATTGCACCCTGAAGTTGGTCAAACAAGCCATCAATCCTGGGATAGGATACTTATTCTTGAATGCGACTTTCTTCAATTGCCTATAGTCAATGTATATCCTGAGAGAACAATCTTTCTTCTTCATGAACAATACTAGTGCACCCCATGGAGAGATACTTGGTCTGATGAAGCCCTTATCTAGAAGGTCTTTCAACTGCTCTTTCAATTCCTTAAGCTCAGTTGGTTCCATTATGTAAGGAGGTATAGAAATAGGTTGGGTATCTTAAAGGAGATCAATTCCAAAGTCAATTTCCCTTTTGGGAGGAACTTCGGGAAGATCTTCTGGAAACACTTTTGGGAACTCATTAACTACTGGGACTGACTCAAGAGTTGGGGTTTTAGAGCTTGAATCCTTAACCTGAACTAGATGATAGAGCTAACCCTTAGAGATCATCTTCATGGCCTTAAGGTAAGAAATGAATCGACCCATAGGCGCTAAGCTACTACCCTTCCATTCTAAGATTTGTTCGTCTGGAAATTGAAAAGGAATGATCCTAGTTCTACAATCTATTGAAGCAAAATAGGAATGTAACCAATGTAGGTCTAGAATGATATCGAAGTCTACCATTTCTAACTATACAAGATCTGCTGAGGTGACTTTCTGAGAAACTTTGATAGGGTGATTTCTGTATACCCGTCTAGCTATAACTGGGTCACCGACTGGAGTAGAGACTGAGAAGGGTTCTGAGAGGGTTTCTGGAATAACATCAAATTTGATTGCTATATAAAGAGTTACAAAGGAAAGAGTAGCCCCTAATATAACAAAGCACAAACATCTAGATTAAAGACTCGTAGCGTACCAGTGACCACATCAAGAGAATCTTCCTGATCCTGGCGAGCCTGATGAGCATACAACCTGTTTTGGCACTGTCCACCACCTGTACTGGATGAGTTACCCTGCTAAGTCGGGCGACCTGCTGATGCTGCTGAAGTTGTAGACTGAGCTCTACTATTATTACTTCCTTGTCCCTGTTTAGCTGAAGGACAATCTCTCAACCTGTGACCAGTCTGAACGCATCCAAAACATCCTTGCTTTCCTACAAGACACTCTCCTGGATGATTCTTACCACACTTAGAACAAGTTGGGTAGGTTCTGGTACCTAAAACATTCCCCTGAGACTTAGAGCCTGATGCCCTGCCTTTCTGATCATGTCAGAATTTGGAGGATGGAACACTAGCTGATGAAGGTGCTGGAGCTGAGGATTTCTACTGAAACTACGAGCGATTTCCACCATCCAATTTCTTTTGAGAATACTCTTAGTTGCCTGTCCTAGCCTTCTTATTCTCCTTAGCTTGTTCCCTAAGCTTATCTCCCTCAACCTACTGAGCATGAGTCCTGAGCTTAGAGATGGTCATATTTTTATGCAACATAGCATTCCTACACTCTGTTTTCACTAATTCTGACGCTCCATACAGAAACTTGTTCATTTGAGCCCTGGAATCAGCAACCATGTGAGGAGCAAACTTGGAGAGTTGGGTGAACTTGAGTCCATACTCTTGGACTGTCATATTACCTTTCCTCAGGTTCATAAACTCCTGAGCTTTTGCCTTCTTTAGCTCTCTTGAGAAAATCCTGTCTAGAAAGGTTTTACTAAAGCATTCCCAAGTGATAGGAGTTGCATTTGTACCCCTGTTCTCTTTTCACTGAGTATACCAGATATGAGCCACATCCTTATGCTGGTAAGATGCCAACTCAACCCGATCATTCCAAGTTACCCTCATCACTTCAAAGACCTTATTGAACTCATCAATTAAGTTTTGGAGATCATCACCAATCTGTGATCCTAAGAACTCAGGCAGATTCATCCTAACAAAATCCTGAACTCTAGCTGCAGTTGACCCAACAGTAGCATTTGCCAGAACTAGAACTTGCTGATTGTTCTGGTTGGTCACACTCTGAGCCAACAACTGGATAACATTCTAAAATTCAGCATTTGAAACTTCCTGATCTGGGACTGGAGGAGCTGCGTTTGCATTCCTGGCATTGGCATTCCTTGCGTAAGCTCTACGAGGAGGCATGATTTGAAATGTAAAATGATGAGTGAGAATTAGGAATTAGATTATACTTGACGCACGATAAGAGTAGCAAAGAAAATGATGTTTTCCTAAAACACTTCATAGCCTCCCTCTTATTAGATGTGGTGCACTTCACACCCATGAAAATTACTCTACTCAGTGTGGCTTTTTAGACATTGTAGGACTCTTAAACAGTGTGGCTTTTTAGACATTCTAGGACACTTAAACCTAATTCTCTTATACTAAGTTTGTCACGCCTCGAAACTATCCCCAGGACGCGGACACGGGCCCTAGGATCAGGAGTGACCCCAAGCTAACCCTGGTAGCATATCATAAACATACTAAGAGATTACTGAATAAAATACTATGCGGAAGCTAAATCATGAGTTAAACTAAAATGATGGGGATACCCATTTACTATCTGAATAGCCAATCTGACAAGAGTTCAATAACAACTGAAGATGAAACTCAAAACTAAAAGCTGAAACTATCTATGCTTGAAATAAACCTCTAATTGACTAGAAATGTTGGGACATGCCCCAGCTAGATCTAGAAACACTGAAACTAGAACTAAAAGCAAAGGAATATAATCATGTTACTCGTCCTCGAAGAATGAGGACTCACCACTGATGCTGCTGAACTGGAGATCGGGAACCGATCTAGGTGTGATCTGGAAGCTAAGGACCTGCACTTACATCACGAGAAGATGTAGCGCAGAGTATGCGTTAGTACTTGAAAGGTACTGAGCATGTAGGATAGAGTAAAGCTGAATAATAACATAGCTGAACAAAGCAATAAAGCAATGATATAATCTGAACATGATAAGGATTCTGACAATGCTGAACATGAACTAACTGAATGAAATGACCAAGTTTATAACATGCTGAGACTGAATATGGACTGTACTGGTAACATGGTCAATGCAATAAAATCTAACTAAACTATGGGAGCCACTACTAACCAACATTAAACCATATGAGCTAAATTTGGAGTCCGATGTATACGCCCTATCGAGAGTGTTACAACTACCTTGTTTGCGGCCCTGGGTCCCTTATATACGGAGGTCATTTGCAATATATAAGTTATATCAACGAAATGTAACATCATTTCTCAAAATTCCAAAGGCTACTTCTTGATCAATTGAACTCCATTTGAGCTCATTTCTGGTGGTATTTGTTTGCATTTGTGGGGGTCTTAAGTTAGAGTTATTGGGATAGCATTGTGGACTTGTTAATTTCCTGTCCTATAAACCTCTCTTCTTCTCTTTAATGGTGATTTTGATGCTCTTAACTTGTATGTGGCTATTTTGGTGTCGATTTGGGCTTGGATTGTGCCTTATTTTGGGCATAAGTTTCTTGAGCTGGTTGGGACTCATTGTAGTTAGTTTCATAGTTATGCACACGAAACCCACAAAGCCATTTTTACTCGATTTTAGGTCCATGATATTATTTGCAATATGGATATTGTTTCGACCATATTAACTTTGTGATCATTAATTTGATAGTGTGTCAGTGATCGGAGGCGGTTCAGAAGGTAAAACTCCAATTTAGTAGACCTTGAAGCGTGTGTAATTGGCTTCGAGGTAGGCTACGACTTACCGATCTTAGAGAATATATTTGCATGATGTTTAGCTAGTTTTGAGAGGTTTCTTAGTATGATTCATGTTTAGTTGATATAATTATTTTCTTAGCATTCATTTTCGGTATTTTTATTGGAATTAAGCATGTTTTATCTTGCTTGCGATGCCTATCATGCCATGTTGATGTTTTATGCCTTGTAATGGATTTTTTAAAGTTATTCTTGACCTTAGTCTAGACTTAGACTAGAGATTGTCATAGAATTGCTATCTGGAGCCGTTTGCCTTAGAAATCCTCCTACGCCAGGTCGGACGGTTTTTTCAATGATATCGAAGCATTTTTCTAGCTTCTTTTAAACTGATGCAGGCAGACTTGGGTGGGAGTCTTGCTGAATATGCCCATTGAATAAGTGTAATTGTAACTTAATGGACAACAACATAGGGTGCAAGGTAATTTAGCAAACACTTATGCCCATTTACACTATTTTTTCATTGAGCACATTTATTATATTCCATTTTTTTTTATCTTCAATCATTTATAAAAAATTAAATAAAGTGGATTTACAGGAGTTGGAAAATGAGATATTTCAAAGAACGCAATGAAAGCAACATAACAAAGGATCAAAAAGATTCTTTCGAGGAGGAACTACCTAACCAGCAATAAGAAGAAGATATCGATGGTACTGAAGAAATTTTAAATCAATGAGCGCAAGGTAGTTGAAACCCTTAGACCTAAATGACACACAACATAGTGACAACCTAAATGGCAGTCATTAGATTGAAGCTCCAATCCAAATTTTTGAACTTATAATTTATTTCACGTATATCATGCACTGTCACATATATTTTTTCAGGCGAGCTAGAGCTCAATAAAGTTACATGTGAAGATAGTCTTGTAACATCCATCTCATACTTTGAAGAGCCAACTAGAGATTCGTACAAGTTAAACTTCAGTTTTTAGTTTTGAGTCAACTTCAAAGGACCATAACTTTAAGCACATAAAGAGTTAGGTGACCCATCATGTATCAAATCGAAGGTCTTTGAGTCCACTTTCCAACACCATCAAGTTTGCTAAATTCCAAGCTAGGAGTAAGAGGTTATGCTCGTTTGAATGGACCCTCTCTAGTTAAGACTTTTCATCCATTTAAGGAAAGGATATTTTGGTCTTTTCCTTACCCCTAAAGGCCTACCCACATTTTACCCACCCAAGTAAAGGGTATAATAAGACTCTAAGTTAATTTAGACATTCCAATAGTATTTAGGGATTTTAGAGCAAGTTCAAGAGGAGAAAGTAGAAGGGTTTCAAGTGTTCTTTCAAGAACTTGAGGATTTCGCCAAGAACAAGTGTTTTTCGAGGTATGTAAGCTTTCATAGTGTTGGGTTTTTTTGCCCTCACACCAATCATGTAATTTTATCCATGAATTCATTCTTTAAGTTGGTTGATTGAGTTTCTTGAGAAGTTCTTGAGTTTTAACCCCATTTCTTAACTATGAAGGTTTTTGAGTTCTTAAGGTGATGGTCTTGTGAATGAGTGTTGTTCTTGATTGATTTTGGGTGGGATTTTGTTGAATTTGTTTTGGGTTTCTGAATCAAAATGAGTTGGGAGGAAATAATTCGATTCTAGATGAGTTAGGCCTTGAAATTGAGCAAGAAAATTCGTCAAAAATCTGGGTAGAAGGGTGGGGTGCCGCGCCACCATCGCGCCCAAACTACTGGTCAGTAGTTTTGGGCCTGGCGTGCCACGCCAACATTGCACCCCAACTACTGCCCAGTAGTTTTGGGGTTGGCTCCCTGCGCCACTCAGTGTCCTTACTCTTCTGCCCTTCTTTCCGTGTGTTCCCTCAATCGTTCCTATGTTTTCTCCTTGATATCCACACTTAAAATCTTCATTGATCCTTGAGAGATCTTACATATTCCTAATCATGTCTGTTAATTTACATTTTCAAATCAAGGTAAAGTTGAGAGGAAAGTTCAAGGAAGTCCTTTTGAGTCAATTTGAGAAGTCTTTTGCAATTATCTATAAGTTGAAGTAAGACTTGAGTAAATGAGTATGAAAATGAGGAGAGTTGATTTTCATGTTTCAAAATGAGTATAAGGGAACTAGGTATTCACAAGTATGTAATACTTTTACATTTAAAACGGGAGAAACATTGATTCCTAATTGAGTTTATGAGGAGTCTTAAGTATCACCTCTTTTAAAAGGATTTTTTGAGTAATTATCCCAATTTTAGAAAGAGTTATGTTTTTAAACATTTGAGCATGAGTTATATATTATTGGGAGTAGTATTGAGCACCGATATGGGAATGAGTTCAGACAACTCAAAATCCTCAAACATCATGTATGCAAGTAAAGGGTCATACTTTTTAGATGATTAATTACTTATTTATTTTAAGCATAGCTTAGTGGATCCACTTAGTTGAGGAGTTCTATACCCCGGTAAGGTATATGACAATTCTGGCAGCGTGGGCGAGACGTTGTATCATTACGTAGCTCATAGTGATGGTTGTTGGTTAAAGAATCTCCCAAATAAGAGAAAAGAGTTTATTATTGTATTTTTATACATACTGAGTTAATATCTAGTGTTTTAAAAGCTTTATATATTGCATCTCTTATTGTTGCTTTCACATTTGAGTTGAGATGAGGCGAGTATGTCTTCCCAGAGTATTAGTTCAGTTGCTTATGTTTCAGCTTTCCCCTTACATGTTCGTACATTTAATGTATTGACATCATTGGACCTGCATCTTAACTATTATGCAGATATAGATGTTCATGGTCATCAACATACGCTTCGTTGATCCCATTCCATTCCAACTATCTTTGGTGAGCCTCCTTACTTTCCGGAGGGATTCACATTATTGTTTTGTTCTTGTTATGTTGTTGGGGTTTTGTACCAACATTCATCGTATTAATTAGAGGTTTCATAGACATTTGTAGTTGAGAAGTCTTTTCCAGTTTCCCTTGTTTATGTTCCTTTGAGACTTTGAGTAAATTACTTATGTTTATTTAGGTACTTTCAAACATTTCTTGATCTAAGCTGTGTTGATACTATATGCATTAAGTTTAGTATTTGGAGTCTCTATTTTACTTGAGTAAATCTTCCGCTAAGTAGTCATCCAAGCCATGGGTTCGCTTGGGGACCAGTGACGATTCTCGAGTGTAGAGATTCAGGGTGTAGGCTCAGGGCGTGACAGTCTTTTGGATAGTTTTGATCATATTTTAAATGACAATATTGTCAGTTATAGCTCAAAACTTTTGACAAGATATGAAAGGATGGAAATTATCATATCACCCAAGTATTAGAGAAGTAGGGGTGTTCAAAACTGAACTGTAACCGATAAGCCAACAACAAAACTGATTTGTTTGACTTATTTGTATTGGATTATCAAATAAACGGTTGGGGAACAGATTAAAGTTTTATAATTAATGTCTTATTGGTGTGGGGGTGGATTATTCAATTTTATCACCGGGTATACCGTTAACCTATTAAGAGTTGCTATACCTACTCTTTTATTTTAGGTATATTAGCCTCATTTAATATTTTGCCCTAATATATAAGCATAATTATATATTATTTTGCTTTTTTAGTCCTGATAACGTTCAAATGTACTCTTCAAAATTAATTAAAAGAGACAATTGTAGTCGTCAATAAAAAATACCCAACTAAGAGTCGGGTCGAATCCCATTGAGAATGGTATATCGTAGAAAATTCTAAATAGAAATTTGAATTGTAAATTCATTTATTGATAGTAGTAAAAACAAGTGGGTGGATGATTCCACCAATTTAATAAAAGAATTTGGTTATCAATTGTCACAATTAAACTAAAATTTCAGGAAATTCAAGAAGTAACAGGCAATTTAGGGGTGCGGGGATTGGAAATCAATGTCACATAGGGGTAATTCTGTTGCTCTATAGTGATGAAAATTCATGAATAGGCTGAGTTATCTTTAATGTCACTAATGTTCTTTCGATCTCATAACATCTTCGCATAAAATCTTCTTTTGGTCTCATTTATATGTGTAATGACCGGTTCCCATATTTATGGAAAAGCCAATGGGGAAGGAATTCTGGCTAGAAAACTTCTGAGTAGTAACTTGGAAATTTCTAGCCTAGGCCAAACTTTGACGAAATCTGAGTCAAGTGAGGTCTAGAGAAATATGGTGAAGAATGGGAGATCTAATTATGAATTTAATCACATGAGTGGATAGCCAAGACGTTAAGGAGCCTGTACGCTTTACAGAATCGAATTCGGGCAAGTAGAACTCTCAAATCTGATCTTGGCGTGAAAGGGTAGTTTTAGAACGTCCCTGTTTGAAGGCGTGTTAAGAAATGGGAGCTTGGGACTTAAATTCCGAGCTTCTGTCTCCGTGCAAACCGCCAGGGTGGGATTAATCCTGCTAGGGTGGGACTGCTGTGGCAGGATGGGGTACACCTTGGTGGGCCAGTCGCGAGTTAAGTCAGGGAAAAACCCCAATTTTGTTATTTTCTGCAAAACATCGTTCTTAAGATCTAAGGGACGACCTAGGGAGATTCTTGACATTTTCTCACAATTTCTAGCGCTAAAGGTAAGTTAATTACTCCCCTAATACGTATTTCGATTTCTAAAACTTAGAATCTTGGGTAATTATCGTTGGGGGTGAGTTTTGGCCTGAAGTTGATGGTGGGACATGCCCTAGTTGAACATTAAGATCATGGGCTTGGTCTTGGATTAATAAGTTTATTATAATCCGGGTAAATTAGACCTTGTTTATTGATACTTGCGTTAATTACTTGTTTATAGACCAAGAACAAGCTAAAAGACTTTGGAAAGAGAAGATTCAAGTGTCTTAGGAGTATTCATGCTTGGTTTTGAGGTAGGTGATTGTTTGATTTCTTGTTGTGTGATATATGCTGGATAATTGCTTCATTGTATGCGTACATGTATGTGAATAGGAAAATGTGAATCAAATCTAATGAAATGATTTTGTGTGCACAATACATGCCATGAACCTATTACTTGATTGTATGACTATGAGTATTGTTCATTATGGTTGTGATTATGACCGTGGTTGTGATGACCGGATCGGGTGTCACGTTCAGACACATAAATTGGATCGACTGTCACGTTCCGACATATATATTGGATCGGGTGTAACGTTCCGATACATGTATATTAGATCAGGTGTCACGTTTCGACACATTAACAATTTGGGCGTGAGTTCCATGAGAGGACCACTTGTCATTATTATGTTCATGTTTACCTGTCATTGTTATTGGGAAATTGTATGTTGTTCCTAAAATGATAACTGAACTATGTGTTCTATATATGTTTGCTTATTGTGTTGTAATTGCTTGTATATATTGTGCTTACAGGTTTCGTGTACTCATACTGCACTTGCTCTTTCTTTATTGAGTACAGGGCATCTTCAAGAGGCTACTAACAAACCTCAGTTAGGAGATTATTGATCGCCACCAGATTCGAGGGTGTGCTAGTTCTTTTAGGCTGCCATGGATCCTTCTTTTGTTTAGTCCATTCTTCTTGGACTCAGACTATCTGTTTCGGCTGTTATGTTTAGTTTTCGGGGTTGCACCCCCTTTTCCTTAGACTTGTTGGTTAAACAGAGTTTTGGTACAATGACTTTCAGTTCTAGAGGTTGAATTTCCTTAATAGTTATTTTGTTAGACCTTCGGTGTTTATGGGAGTACCATATATTATTTAGTCAATTAAACTTGCTTCCGTATCTTTAAATGCTTATTTTTCGTTAAGTTGGTTAGTTGGGTTGTAGTAATGTTCTCCCACTGGAGGGTTAGTGTTGGTGCCAATCACGGCGGTCTGGGTTGTGACAAAGTTGGTATTAGAACCCTAGATTCGTTGATCTCATTGTACCAAAATGAGTCTAGTAGAGTCTTGTGGAACAGTACATAGACGTTAGTGCTTTTCTTCGAGAGGCTATATGAGTTTAGGAAATCTCTCTGTCTTCTTCTTCTTTCGTGCTATGACTTGATTCCAATTTGTATCTGGTGATCCAAATTGGTATCTAATTCTCTTTACTCATTTGTCTGCAGATGGTAAATATGCGATACAACGACATCAGGCCCGTAGCCCCCCATTAATGAGCTAACGGAGGAACCCACATTAAGAGGCTGCGGTCGAGGCCGTGGTAGAGGAAGGGGCAGAGGCTGAGGAAGAGTGGAACCCGCCAGGGGTGGATCCCCAACTGAGAATGTTCCTAGGGAAGAGGTCCCTCCTGCACCTCAAGAACGGGTAGAAGAGAATGTGGAGATCGAAGACGAGGAGGATGTTAGACCAGAAGAGGATGCACATGCTGGGAATACCGGCATTCCTCCCTTAGACCCAGTGTTAGCTCAACAAATCATGACCTTTCTGAAGGCGTTGGTCGGCTCTAGAGTCCTTCCCACAGTGCAAGCTGCTCAACCTCATATCAACCGCCCCGTTACTACTACTGTTCCCAGGGTGGATGGAGCATTATGCACTGATGCCTTCTTCCATTCCTTATTGGGTCCTGCGATTACAGTACTGAGCATGAAATGTCGACTAAGTTTTTGAAATGGAAGCCGCCTATGTTCCATGGTTCTGAGAGTGAGGATGCTTATGTGTTCATTTTGGATTGCTATGAGAGGCTTCACAAGTTGGGCATTGTACACCCACATGGAGTAGAATTCGTGACCTTTAAACTTCAAGGTGAGGCTAAGTAGTGGTAGAGAGCCTATGTGGAATGCAGATTGCCAGTCTTGCCCCCACTCACTTGGACGTAGTTCCATGCTCTGTTCCTGAAGAAGTATGTGCCCCAAACTTTAAGGGATTGCAAGAAGGATGAGTTTATGGTTTTGGAGCAGGGTGGTATGACTGTAGCTGCCTATGAGGTGAAGTTCCATGCGTTGTCCAGATATGCTAAGCAGTCAGTGACTACAGATGAGGAGAGGATTCGTCTATTCGTCAAATGATTGAACCCCGAGTAACAAGTATTGTCTGTTCACATGACCTCTGCAAGTAAAAGTTTTCACTAGATTGAAATGCCATGTCTCTTACCTTATGATTTGCATAATTCTTTTGTCTATTCTGGGCTGCTAGAAGCTTAGCTGGAATACTCTTCAGCTTATCTTGAGCATCCTTAACTAAATCAACCTCAAAGGCTTAACATCTCCAGCCTCAAACCATCCTATGGGTGATCTACATCCCCTCCCATAGAGTGCCTCGAATGGTGCCATATCAATGCTAGAGTGATAAGTATTGTTATCCCAATGTCCTCTAAAATCAATCACACATGCTCTCACATGTCTTCCGATACTTGAATAGTCCTCTTCAATTGTCCATCCGTCTATGGATGAAATTCTGTACTAAATGTGAGTTGTGTACCTAACTCATCATGCAATTTCTACCAAAACTTGGATGTGAATTGGGTAGCACGGTCTGAGATGATAGAGAGGGGCACCCCATGCAACCTCACTATCTCTTTCACATACACTTTAGCCAATTGTTCAGCATTATAATCTGTTCTTACCGGAATAAAATAGGCTAACTTAGTCAATCTATCAACTACTACCCAAATAGAATCAAAATTTCCCAAGGTCTTGGGAAGACCAACCACAAAATCCATGGATATTCTTTCCCACTTCCATTCTAGAATTGACATTCTTTGAAGTAAACCCGCAGACCTTTGATGTTCATATTTCACTTGTTGACAAGTTTGACACTTCGCTACAAACTCTGCTATGTCTTTCTTCATGCCCGACCACCAATAAATTCGGTTCAAATCTCTATACATCTTGGTCCCACCCGAATGAATTGAATATCGCAAACCATGAGACTCTGCTAACAACTTCTTAGTCAAGTCCATTTGAAATTGAGTACACCATGCTCATTAAGAGTGGTCTCTTGTGCCTTACCAATCACAGTCTTCTTTCTAAGTTCATCCAAAATCTCATCTTCAAATTGTTTTGCATTGATCTCTTCAATAAATGTGGTCGTTACCTCAATACTAGCTAACACCCCACCTCTTTCTGAGTTGCCCAATTGCATGAATTTAGACTCTAAGGTCTGAATTTCTTTAGCTAAAGGTCGCTTGGATACACTCAAGCAAGCTAAAATACCCATACTCACCGCTTTTCCACTCAAGGCATCTACCACAACATTTGCATTGGCCGGATGGTATTGAATGGTCACATCATAATCTTTAAGTAACTACATCCACCTTCGTTATCTCAAATTCAGATCCTTTTGAGTGAACACATGCTGCAAACTACGATGATCAATAAATACCTCACATTTGACCCTATAGAGGTAATGCCCCCATATCTTAAGAGCAAATACTACCGCTGCCAACTCTAAATCATGCGTTGGATAATTCCTCTCATGCACCTTCAATTGACGGGAGGCATAAGCTATAACATTCTTATCCTGCATCAACATTGCACCCAAACCAGAATGTGAAGCATCACAATAAACAATAAAGTCCTTACCTTTCACTGGTAATGCTAGAATAGGCGTTGTAGTCAAGAGAGTCTTGAGCTTTTGAAAGCTCTCCTCACATTTTGCAGTCTATTCAAATAGTATCTCTTTTTTGGTCAAATTGGTCAAGTGAGTGGCAATAGAAGCAAAATTCTTAACAAACCATGATAATAGCTAGCGAGCCCCACAAAATTCCTAACTTCTGTAATAGAGCTAGGACAAACCCAATTCTTAACCGCCTCAATCTTTTGAAGATCTACCATTACCCATTCTTTTGAAACTACATGTCCCGAAAATGAAACCAATTTCAACCAAAATTCACACTTTGAAAATTTAGCATATAACTTTTGTTTCCCAAGAACACCTAAAACAGTACGAAGATGGTTGGCATGCTCTTCTTCACTTTTCGAATAAACCAAAATATCATCAATAAAAACTATAATGAACGAATCAAGAAATGGTTTGAACACCCCATTCATCAAACTTATGAAAGCTGCAGGCGCATTGGTCAAACCAAAAGACATTACCAAAAACTCATAGTGCCCATAACGAGTTCTAAACATTGTCTTAGGCACAACTTCTGGTCTAATTTTTAATTGATGGTAGCCAAATCTTAGCTCAATCTTAGAGAAAACTATTTCCCTTTGCAATTGGTCAAAGAGATCTTCTATTCGAGGCAAAGGATACTTATTTCGAATAATGACTCTATTTTATTGCCGATAATCTATATACATTCTCAGGCTACCATCCTTCTTCTTAACAACCAAAAACGGAGCATCCTATTGGGAAGCACTAGGACGAATAAATCTCTTATCAAGAAGCTCTTGGATTTGAGCCTTAAGCTCTTTTACTTCTGTCGGAGCCATGCTATATGGAGGGATAGAAATGGGGCGCGTACCAGGCTCTTAATCAATGCAAAAATCTATATCCCTATCTGGAGGCATACTAAGCAAGTCATTAGGAAGCACTTCACTAAATTCAGACACCACATGATGGAGCCTCAATCTCAACATTCCTAATATGAGCCAAATAAGCCAAACAACCCTGCTCTACTAATTTACTAGCCCGAATGGAGGATATGATCTTAGCTTGCTTAGGACTGTACACCCCTTCCCACTCTAATCTTTACCTTCCCAGAATTTCTAGAGTTACAAACTTAGTATTACAATTAATCACATCATAATAGGGGGACAACCAAGTGATTCCTAAGATTATCTCAAAGTCAATCATATCCAATATCACTAAATCAGCCCAAGTCTGAAATACTATAAATAAAATAAGACAAACATGATTGACATGGGTAACTATGACTGACTCTCCAATGGGGGTAGAAACATGAATAGAGGCATCAAGAATATCACAAATCATATCAAAATTTCAGGCAAATCTCACAGATACATATGAATAAGTAGAACCCGGATGAAACAACACATTAGCCATTCGGTCAAAGACAAGACTAGTACCTGTGATCACCGCATCAGACACCTCCGCCTCATTCTTGCCCGGAAAAACATAACATTGAGCCCTAACATCTTGACGAGCCACTTCCCTGCTTGGTTGCACGTTACACCTACCTCCGTTACCATTTCCTCTACCTCTATGGCCTTGCTGATTACTTCCTCGCCCACCTTGTGGACGTCCTCTACCATTATTACCATTCCTCGCAGGTACCACTATTGTAGACTGCTGCAGTGCAAAATCTAACACACGTGGGTGAGGACAATCTCTCCTCATATGCCAAGCTTCACCACAAATGTAGAAGGTATGATTAAAAGATGGTCTACCGCCCGTCAAAGGAGCGACTCCCGAATTATCCTGAAAATAATGAGATAGAGTTTCTGAGTAACTACCTGTAGAGGCGTGCATAGCGGACTAAATTTGCTTGTCTGAAAGTGTTGGCCTTCCGGACCCCTTGGAATAAGAACCTTGAAAGTTACCCGAGTTCTTGGCCCTTTTTGCCCATGCCTTAGCTTGACCGTTTCGCCTTACGCCCTCCACTTTCTTAACATAGTCTGTCACCTCATTAAAGCTCCTTCCTGCAGAAGTCATATGAACAGATAATACTTGCAACTCAAAATTCAGTTCCCTAATAAAAAACTGGATCCTCTCCTCCTATGTAGTCACCAACTGCGTAGCATATCTAGTTAAAGCATGGAACTAGGCCTCATAAGCAGCCACAGACATACGACCTTGCTCCAAAGCCATAAGCTCATCCTTGCGATATCTCAAAGTTCTAGGAACATACTTTTCTAGAGATAGAGCATAAAATCGTATCATAGTAAGTGGAGGAAAAGTAGAAGACCTGCACTTCATATAAGCTCTCCACCACTGTTTGGCCTCACCTTGAAGTTGAGAAGACACAAACTCAACCTTATGTTGATGAACAATACCTAATTTATGCAGCCTCTCATAGCAATCTAAGATAAACTCGTAAGCATCGTCAGTCTCAGAACCAGGAAATACCGGAGGCTGAAGCTTCAGAAACGTAGTCATCATATCATGCTAATTACCAATCATAACAGAACCTAACAAAGGACGGAAGAAAGCATCAGTACCTACATTTCCACCCGTCTTGGGCACAGTGCTAGCAATAGGAGGATTAGCAAGAGCTTGAGTTGCTTGAACAGATGGAAGCACTCCAGGACCAAACAATCCCTTCAAGAATGACATGATTTGTTGAGCTAACACTGGATCGATGGGAGGAATACATGTAGCCCCATCCTGCACCACTTCCTCTTGTCCAACTTCCTCAACATTCTCAACATTCTTAACCTCAACCTCTTCTTCCATTTCCTTATGATGCATGGAAGGGTTCTCATTCACATGAGCATTCTCAACAGGATCCCCATGTCCAGCAGGCGCTACTCTTCCACGACCTCTACCCCTAGCTCTTCATTTACCCCTGCCTCGACTGCGACCTCTTGCTGTAGATTCCTCAACAAGAGCATTGATTGGAGCTACGGGCCTGACGCTGTTATACCTAGTATTAACCATTTGCGGACAGAAGACTGAAGTACGTTAGATACCAATTTGAATCGCCAGATATCAATTGGAATCAAGTAATAGCATGAAAGGAGACAAGAGAAAAGAGAGAGATTTCCTAAATCCTATAGCCTCTTAAGTAAAGTGAAGGCGTCCCGGTACCGTTCTGCGAGACTCTACTAGAGTCATTTTGGTACTTCGACATAAACGAACCTAGGCTCTAATACCAACCTTGTCACGACCCAAACCGTTGTGATTGGCACCCACACTAACACTCCGGTGAGGAACCAATACTATAACCCAAACCAAGCAACTAAAGCAATAACTAAGGCATTTAAGTCAAATACTAAGTAAAGAAAAATAGAGTTCCCATAAATTCTAACAAAAGTCTAACAATAATAAACTAACAATGCGGAAAAATAAACTAGAACCTGAAAGTCAATGTACCAAAACATCTAACAAAGAACCAAGTCTAAACAAGAAGGGATACAACCCCAATCTAATGAACTAACTAAAACATAATCTAAGTCCAAAAATGGGGGACATTGACAAAAGAGAATCCTATGGCAGCCTGGAAGAATTGGCACACCCTTGATTTCGAAGCAATGATCACTGATCTCCAAAGCGAGGTCTGTCAGTAGCCGCTGGAAGATGCCTTGTACTCAACAAAAATAAGAGCAAGTGCAGTATCAGTACACAACCACAGTGTACTCGTAGGATCACACAACTATCCCACTAGTGCACCATCAACAAGTCAAGACAACAATATAATCACATGATATATATCAACACATACAATATTACCGACGTTCACGAACAACGATTAGTTTCACATTGTATATCACATCATTGGTCCTCTCATGTAACCCAAACCCAAACAGTTAGCATGCCGGAACATGGTAACTGATCCAAGTTAGTTATGCCGAAACGTGGTAACCGATCCCATTCAGACACCATAATCATAAACACAAGTATATCCTCAAGATCGTACATTCAAGTCATGATTTCATGGCAATAATAATTAATCTAACTCATTTACAACAAGTGCGATCAACATTGCAACATTCATACATTTACAAGTTTCATATTGAAGCAAGAACAAGCATACATTACACAATCATAGAATCACAACTATGACCTACCTCGGAACAAGCTTGAAACCCTAAGAAATTTGATCCTTCCCTTTCCAGATTTGTTCCGCTTGTTCTTGGTCTACAAATAATCACAATAACATGGGAATCAACAAACAATCACTACTACCCAAATTACTAATAATTCTATAAAACCTAGATCAAACTTATGATCTCAATTCCAAATTAGCATTGTCTCCACCATAGAATCTGTAACAAAACCTTTCCCCATCAATATTCACCTATTCTATTACGTTCTATGGATCAAAAAATGGATTCGGGGAGTGAAAAGCTTACCTTTAACCTCAAGAATGGTGAAAAATGAGTAGGAGTCGCCTGGGGTTCGTTCTTTAGCTCTAAAAGTCAAAAAGTGCAAAATAAGGTCGTTTAGGGATTTAGTAACGACTATAATTCGCATTGGGCCCACCACAACAGCCCTGCCAAAGCGGCAGAAATCCCCGCTGAGGCAGCATTTGTGAGACAGAGAGCAATTTAAGGAATTCCAAATTTCCCATTTCACAACACACCTCTAACCCACAGATCTCAGAAAATACCATTCATACCAAGATTGATTCTGGGAGTTCTACTCACCCGAATTCAATTCCGTAAAGTCATACGCATTCCTTAACAAGTTATCTAACTACTCTAGTAATCAAAATCATAATTAAATCACCCGATTGTTACCAAATTTCCCTACACCTTAAAGACTCCGATTTTGTCCAGATCTGGACTATGTTGGGAATTCCAAATACTATGAAAAAGTTTTTCGGCCCCAATTTTCCCCTGTTGACTTTTCTATTATGACGGGAATAGGTTGTTACAGAGGCTGAGGTACATTGGATGATTGAGAGGACACTCTCACGGCGAGAGTAGAGACTTGTGAGAGACGAGGGGGCTACTTCAGCTGTGACGGCTTTGAAAGCCGAGGTTGCGGGTTTGAGGAAGGACGGGACTATCTAAAGTCTATGGACTTCACTTCTCTCTTGGAGGCAGCTAATGATTTGGATTCCCCGACTAGTTATGAGATGCCTCCGGCCACAACTAGAGATGTGTGCATATAGAGGATGTGGCAGCTGACGAGTACGAGGCAGAGACAGATGAGGAGTAGATGGATGCTCAGGAGACGACCATATATGTGGACCTGCCAGATTTATAAGAGATGATTGTACAATCGATCATTCATACATCACTGACAGAGACGTCCATGGCTGGGTCATGTGAAATTGGTGTTGATGTTACACCAACCACTGAGCCCAAGGATCAGAGTGTGACCCCGGGCATTGATGCCCCGACAGATGGAGTAATTGTGTAGCCATGACCTTTCTTTACCTCCCTCTCTGTCATTTTTATTGAATTTTTATGATATTTTTGCATTTTAGGACAACTGCCTTTTTATTTGTGGTGGCGTAAGGTATTTCCATACCTACCTCTTGTGACTATATTTTGTATATACTATTGGGTTTTTTGTTGAATTACGTGTTGTTATTGTTTTGTGGATGTTTTAGCTTATGGCTCCTTAATATGAATGAAAATTGGTTTTGACCCATCTGAAAATTTTTGCCACTCTTTTTGTGTTTGAATGTGGCTGCTCTTGTGCAAATTTGAGTATCGGTTATGATCAATACCGATGACTTGAATAATGCTCTTAATTGAACAAAAATGAATGTGTGGCTATGATGAGGCCAAATGAAGCTGCATAGACAATATGTGAACCTTTTGCATCTCATTATGACTAGACGACTATTGAATGAGTCTCTTGTGATGAACATTGCACACTAGTAAAAGTGTGGAGTCTCATTTGATATTGGTGCCAATTCCTTGTGTGATGAGCTTACCATGAACCTATTGTGATGACACCTAGAATTTGCCTTGTTGGTCCGGTTGACTAAGTAATGTAAGCTCTTGAAATGATCTTAGGCAACTATTTTGAAGAGTGAAACAATTTGTTAATATACCTCTTTTTGTGGCCAACCTTGTACGATGTGTGAACCTTTCTTGAACCCCTTTTGAGCCTTATCCTTTTCTTGGAAGAAACTTGAGCAATCGATACCCCTTATTATCCATACACCGATAATCCTCATAAAGTGTGATTTGTTTGAATAGCCAACTTAGGCTAAAAGCCTAAGTTGGGGGTGTGGTGAAAGAGGAGGTAAATGAAGAAGTGTGAAGAGGTCCCCCTTTATCCCATGGACTTGAAAAAGATGGAACCTGTCCATATAAAAAAAAAAAGCAAAAAGAAAAAGAATGAAAAAGTTGTGAAAGTTGCAAAAGAAATGGGGTGTCTGGTATTCCATTGGAAGTGAATAATGGGGTGAACTTTTGTCACGACCCAACCCACCAGGCCGTGCAGGCACCTACTCTAACACCTAGATAGGAGAACCCTTAAATTCCAATAGTTAAAACATGCGGAAATTTAAGGAAAAACAGATATCACTAAAGCAACAGAGTTTTATAAATAAGAACTTCTGAAACAATTTCGGGTTGAGACTTGTAAATTAATTAACACCCCAAAGGACCTAGTCTTAATAGGTACAAGATCTACTAAGAGTATAACAGGAGATAATAAATAAAAGACACAACTCCCACCATGCGAAAGGAAAAGTATAAGCTACTGGAGAATTTCTTCATCTTCACCTAATGAAACATCACCGACCCTGCATCCAGACTATGTCAAAAAGGCATAGCAAGAGTAGTATAAGTACAAACCACACGTACTGGTAGGCATCATCGGTCAACTCGACACCCACTGCATAACATAAGAAATCAACTAGTAAGAATGTGCAATAAACCACTTGTTTCTCCACCTGTACACTCTGGAATATCTCAAGATTACACTAGTACCCTTACTACTAACCACTTGCTCAATCAACTACTTACTAGGTTCTTGCTCATGGTCTAACCTTTCTAACACATAGAAGAGCCACGAACACAACTACAAGTATTTCGACTAACCACCCATGACATACCCTTATTTTCTCTGCTATATTACCCAGCCTTTGCCACCTGGTACATTATATAAAGTTTTCTGAATACTAACCACGAACCCCTTTCTCTAAGGTGAAATCCACCTCGGTATTTACATCATGTACACTACCTCAACTTCTCACTCTTGCAACATACAGACAACCCTTGTCTCTTAATAAAACAACTCATAAACCCTTGGCCCTCCAGTTTCATTCAACAACGAGATACATAACGGGTTAAATCAACATAGTAAAACAAACACAAATGGGTCATCATAATCATTTACAATTCCAGGGAAACAACATCAAACATCACTTACGAACCACGCGCAACTCCACCTTTTCAAGATCTATAATTCTGTTAGGTCATTAGTCCTCTCATGGGACCCAAACCCAAACTATTAGCATACCGGAATGTGGTACCCGATCTAATGATTATGCCAGAACGTAGCAACTGATCCCATATTTATGCCGGAACATTGCAACCAATCCAAGTTAGTGTGTCGAAACGCAACAGCCAATCCATTCAACAGGCCACAATCACAATCACAAGTATATTCTCATAATCATACAATCAAGTCATGACTTATGACATTCATCATTCGTCTATCTCATTTAAACTAGTGTGATCAATAATGAAGCAAGAATGAACATACATCTCACAACATGAAATAACAACTAAAACACCTTGAAAACCAGACCCAAAAAAAATTGCAGAAACTTACTTGAAGCAGTGAATCACGGCAGGGCTTACGGACCTTGATAGGGTCCACGGTCCGTTGACCTATCCGTGGTCTGGAGTTCTACTCAACCAGGCCTAAACGTCAGACCACGGGACCCTTCAGGGGCCGTAGTCTTAACGACGGACGTGACGTCCGTGAAGAGTTAGGCAGTAGCCCCCTAACCTAGTCCTTAGACCCCACACCTAAGTAAGGACCATGGGGAATTTCACGGTCCGTGGTCCTCCACACGATTCGTGGGAGGGTCCGTAGAAGCCTAGCTAGTGGACCCCAAATCCTGAGCCACTAAACCTCAACCTAAGTGAAGACCATGAGGACCTTCACGGTCCGTGGTCCCTCACACGGACCGTGGTAAGGCCCGTGAAGTAGACCCCCAGAACCAGTAGCCACTGGACCTCAGACCACGTCCATCTCCACGGACCACGGACCCTTTCACGGTCTGCAAAAGTGGCCGTGGTCGGCCTCGTCACATTTTAAAGTAGGGTTATTTCAATCTTTTCCCCAATTTGTTGGACACCTAAACTACGTGGTTTTGGTCAGTTCTAGCCTGGAATCACAACTAGAACTTACCTAAGTGAAATCATTTATCAAAACTTAGGAAATTAGAAGTGAAAGAGGCGAGCAACTCTAGTTCAAGAACGTAACAAGGTTCCATCAGTTCTAACCCTGAAATCAAACGATTTCTCCATGGAATTCGCCACCAGGTATGTGGGATTCCACTAGTGGGTTCCTTTAACCCATTAGGTCACTAGATTTTAATTAGATTCTTGACTCCCTTATCATGATTAAACCTAGGGTTTCAAGAACTTCAGTAGATTATCATGCATTAGTTATTTGCATGTTCCAAATCAGATTATCATGTTTTTACTTCGTTTCTTGCATGAATTTCAGAACCCTAACTATGTTTTTCTTTAGTTCTTTAATTACACATGCTAGGTCAGATATTTCAGTTATTTCGGATATACATGCCTCAGTTTTTAAATATGTCATTATCATTTATTAATGTGCATTCTTAGTTTGCATGTCAGTTTTGAGCTATCCAACATAATACAGTAATTTAGTCATAATGTGTTAATCACTTAATCCATTGGGAGTACCATAATACCGAGTCGGACTATGGTTCAGCGTACCTGAATAGTCCCAGAACTACGAGCCACGTTGGTTGTAAGTCCCCTCTATGGGCATCATTTTAGAGATCACGCCAGCATGCGTCTATACCTCTGGCAACGTATATTGGGTCCTCTCGATGGAGCATATATCGGACTCCACATTTAGCTCATGTGGTTTTATTATCGGTTATTAGTAGCTCCTACAGTTCAGTCAGACTGCATTGCATTGACCACATTTTAGTACAGTCAGTATTCAATCTCAGTATGTGAAATTGGTCATTGCATTCAGTTAATTCAATATTCAGTATCTTTATCATGTGCAGATTCCATACTTGCTTTGCTGTATCCTAGGATGTCTGAAAAGTCGTACTAGATAGAGTCCTTTTCATGGGTGTGTAGTACGCATCACATCTAATGAGAGGGAGCCTACAAAGTGGTTTAGGAAATCTTCATCTTTCTTATTACTCTTATCGTGCGTAAGGTGTGATGTAATTCCCCGTTCTGACTCGTCCTTTGGTATTTTCGATCATGCCTCCTCATAGAGCTAACACTAGGAATGCGAATGCCAGGAATGCAAACACAACTCCTCAAGTCCCAGATCAGGAAGTTTCTAATGCAAAATTCAGGAACGCCATTCAGAAGTTGTCTCAGAGTATGCCCAACCAGAACAATCAGCGGGTTCCAGTTCAGGCAAATGCTAATGTTGGGTCAACTACAACAAGAGTTTGGGATTTTGTTAGGATGAATCTGCCAGAGTTCTTAGGATCGTAAGTTGCAGATGATCCGTAAAACTTCATTGATGAGGTCAAGAAGATCTTTCAAGTGATGCAAGTAACTGGAAATGATCTAGTTGAGTTGGCATCTTACCAACTTAAGGATGTAGCTCATATCTGGTATACTCAGTGGAAGGAGAACAAAGGTACACATGCAGCTCCTATCCCTTGGGATTTCTTTAGTGAGACCTTTCTGGACAGGTTTTTCCCAAGAGAGTTAAGGGAGGTAAAAACTGAGGAGTTCATGAATTTGATACAGGGATCTATGACAGTCCAAGAGTATCGGCTCAAGTTCACCCAACTCTCCAGGTATACTCTTCACATGGTTGTTGACTCTAGGGCTTAGATGATTAAGTTTATGTATGGAGTGTCGGACTTGGTAAAAACATAGTACGGAAATGCTATATTGCTGGAAAACATGAATATTTCTAGGCTCATGACTCATGCTCAGTAGGTTGAGGGTGATAATCTTAAGGAACATGCTAAGGAAAATAAGAAGGCTAGGATTGGGAACTATGAGTATTCTCAACAGAAATCAGGTGGTGGAAATCGCTCGCAGGGTCAGCAGAAATTTTCAACCCCAGCCCCTTCATCAGCCAATGCTCCATCCTCCAAGTTCAGACAAGATTAGAAAGGTAGGGTGTCAGGCTCTAAGTCTCAGGGAAGTGTTTCATGTACCAAAACATACCCAACTTGTCCTAAGTTTGGTAAGAACCTTTCGGGATAGTGCCTTGCAAGAGAGGAAGGATGCTTTGGGTGTGGTCAGTCTGATTAGAGGTTGAGGGATTGTCCTTCTAAGTAGGGTCCAAGAGAAAATGCTAATATAGCTCAGTCCACAACTTCAGTACCACCAACAGGTCGCCCGACTCAGCAGGGTTACTCATCTGGTACAGGTGGCGGTCAGCGCCAAAATAAGTTATATACTCTTTAGGCTCGCCAGGATTAGGAAGATTCTCCTGATTTAGTCATTGATACGTTACGAGTCTTTGATCTTGATGTTTATGCATTGTCAGATCCAGGGGTTACTTTGTCTTTTGTAACTCCTTATATAGCGATCAAATTCAGTATTAGCCCAGAAACTAGCTCAGAACCCTTCTCAGTCTCTACTCCAGTTGGTGATCCAGTCATAGCTAGATGGGTATACAAAAATTGCCTTATCACAGTCTCTCAGAAAGTTACCTCAGCAGATCTTCTAGAGTTAGAAATGGTAGAGTTCGATATCATTCTAGGCATGGATTGGTTACATTCCTGTTATGCCTCAGTTGATTGTAGAACTATGATTGTTCGTTTTAAGTTTCCAGATGAACCAATCTTAGAATGGAAGGGTAGTAGCTTTGTGCCTATGGGTCGATTCATTTCTTACCTGAAGGCTAGAAAGATAATCTCTAAGGGTTGTCTCTATCATGTAGTTCGGGTTAAGGATTCAAGCTCCAAAATCCCAACTCTTGAGTCTGTTCCAGTAGTCAATGAGTTCCTAGAAGTGTTTCCAGAAGATCTTCTCGGAGTTTCTCCCAAAAGGGAAATCAACTTTGGAATTGATCTTGTTCCAGATACCCAGCCTTTTTCTATTCCTCCTTAAAAAATGGCTCCAGCTGAGCTTAAGGAATTGAAAGATCAGTTAAAAGACCTTCTAGATAAGGGTTTCATCAGACCTAGTATTTCCCATGGGGTGCACTAGTGTTGTTCGTAAAGAAGAAAAATGGTTCTCTCAGAATGTGCATTGACTATAGGCAGTTGAACAAGGACACAATCAAGAATAATATCCCAACCCCAGAATTGATGACTTGTTTGACCAACTTGAAGGTGCTAGTCATTTCTCAAAGATAGACCTCAGATCCGAGTATCATCAGCTTAAAGTCAGAGATAGTGACATTCTGAAGACAATCTTTAGAATTTGGTATGGTCAATATGAATTTGTAGTAATGTCATTTGGACTAACCAATGCTCCTGCAGCTTTCATGGATCTGATGAATAGAGTGTTCAAACAGTATTTGGACTTGTTCGTTATCGTCTTTATTGATGATATCTTAATTTATTGTAGGAATAAGGAAGAAAATGCGAGTCATTTGAGGGTTGTTCTGCAAAATCTTAAAGATCATCAATTATTTGCTAAGTTCAGTAAGTGTAGATTTTGGTTGGATTCAGTTGCTTTCCTTGGGCATATTGTGTCTAGTGAAAGGATTCGAGTAGATTCTCAGAAAATAGAAGTAGTGAAACAATGGCCTAGACCTACCTCTCTTATAGATATCAGAAGATTCTTAGGTCTAGAGGGTTATTACAGAAGGTTCGTGGAAGGATTCTCATCCATAGCCTCTCCATTGACTAGGTTGACTCAGAAGAAGGTTAGGTTTCAAATTGTGAGAAAAGCTTCATAGAATTAAAAACTAGGTTGACTACAACTTTTATTTTGACTCTATAAGAGGGTTCAAATGGTTATGTTATCTACTATGATACATCCAGAGTTGGCCTTGATTAAGTGTCGATGCAGTGAGGTAAGGTTATAGCTTATGCTTCTAGAGTGCTTAAGGTATATGAGAAGAACTATCCAATGTATGACCTCGAGCATGTAGCAGTGGTATTTTCACTTAAGATTTTGAGGCATTACCTGTATGGTGTTCACGTAGATGTGTTCACAAACCATAAGAGCCTGGAGTATGTGTTCACCCAAAAAGAGTTGAATCTTCCCAGAGGAGATGGCTTGAGTTCTTGAAGGATTATGAGATGAGTGTGCATTACCATCCTGGTAAGGCCAATGTAGTAGCAGATGGTCTTAGTAGACTATCTATGGGTAGTGTAGAATATGTAAAGGAAGAAAGAAATGAACTAGCAAAAGTTGTTCACGGACTTGCTCGCCTAGGAGTTCATCTTATGAGTATATTAGATGGTGGTGTAACACTTCAGAATGGGTCAATATCTTCTTTGGTAGTGGAAGTTAAGGAAAATCAACAAAGTTATCTGATATTGCTTGAGCTAAAGGGTGCAATCCACCAGCAGAGGGTGGATGTTTTCTCCCTAGGGGGAGATGGTGTGCTTCGCTATCAGGGTCGATTATGTGTTCATAAGGTGGGTGAGTTAAGACAGAAGATTCTTGTTGAAGCCCATAACTCCAGATATTCTATTCATCCAAATGCCATTAAGATGTACCGTGATCTGCAAGAAGTCTATTGGTGGAATGGTATGAAAAGGGATAAAGTGGATTTTGTGGCTAAGTGCCCTAGTTGCCAGAAAGTCAAGGTAGAACATCAAAATCAGGAGGTATGACTCAAGAGATTGACATTCCTACTTGAAAGTGGGAAATGATCAACATGGACTTCATCACAGGTTTACCTCGTACTCGTAGACAACATAACTCTATTTGGGTGATAGTTGATAGAGTTACTAAGTCTTCACACTTTTTGGCGATGAAGATTACAGAGTCGGCGGAGGACTACGCCAAGCTTTACATTAATGATATATTTAGGTGCATAGGGTTCCTCTATCTATCATCTCAGATATAGGTCTTCAGTTTACCTCTTATTTCTGGAAGTCATTTCAGAAAGGCCTTCGTACTCAAGTTAATCTTAGCACCGCATTTCATCCATAGACGGATGGGCAGGCAGAGCGTACTATTCAGACCTTAGAGGAAATGTTGAGAACTTGTGTGTTTGATTTCAATGGTAGTTGGGATGATGACCTTCCTTTTATAAAGTTTGCCTACAATAGTATTTACCATCCCAGCATTCAGATGGCCCCTTATGAGGCATTGTATGGGCATAGATGTAGATCTCTAGTTGGTTGGTTTAAAGTATGTGAAGCAGCCTTAATAAGGCCAGATTCAGTTCATGAAGCTATGGAGGAGGTGCAACTCATTAAAGATAGACATAAGATAGCCTAGAGTCATTAGAAATCCTATGCAAATGTAAGGAGAAGGGAACTAGAGTTCCAAGTTGATGATTGGGTTTTCCTGAAAGTGTCGCCTATGAAAGGGGTGATGAGATTTGGTATGAAATGAAAGCTCAGCCCTAGATATGTAGGCCCTTACAAGATCTTGAAAAGGGTTGGTAAAGTGGCTTATGAGTTAGAGTTTCCAACATAACTAACATAAGTGTATCCAATCTTTCACATTTCGTTGTTGAAGAAGTGTGTAGGTGACCCAGCATCTATTGTGCCTTTGGAAAGTGTGGATGTGAAGGATATTCTCACTTATGAAGAGGTACTATTTGAAATCCTTGATCATCAGGTTCGAAGGTTGAGTAACAAAGGAGTCGGTTCAGTCAAGGTTTTGTGGAGGAGTCCATCCGTAGAAGGAGCTACTTGGGAAGTAGAAGAAGCCACGAAAGCCAAGTATCCTCACCTCTTTCCTTCCGATTCCATTCCAGCTTGAGGTAATTGTTCATCTTTAGCTTTTCAGTCATTCATGTGAAAATTCAGTATTAGTATCATGTTCCTTCAGTTTGTACTTGCATTTTCAGCGTATTTGCATGTTCTTGGAACTTAGTTCAATCAAAAATCAGTTACCAGTGTTTAGTGGTAGGGTTTGCAGCTTTTTCCCTCCATTTCAGCTAGTTTAGCCTTAATTCGAGGATGAATGTTTCCAAGGTAACACCTCGAAAACTAGACACAATTTTTTTTTCCAGAAACTTACCTGAAGTAGTGAACCACGGCAAGGTTCACAGACCGTGATAGGGTCCACGGTCCATTGACCTGTCCGTGGTCTAGAGTTCCACTCCACCAAGCCCAGATGTCAGACCACAGGACCCTTCACGAGCTGTGGTATTGACGACGGACCGTGGTAGCATCAGGCAGTAGGCCCCCTAGCCTAGCCCTTAGAACCCCACATCTAAGAAAGGACCATGGGGACCTTCATAGTCCGTGGTCCCTCACACAGTTCGTGGGAGGGTCCGTAGAAGCCTAGCTAGTGGACCCCAAATCCTGAGCCACCAAATCTCAGCCCAAGTGAAGACCACGAGGACCTTCACGGTCCGTGGTCCCCCACACCGACCATGGTAAGGCCCGTGAAGTAGAACCCTAGAACTCAGTAACCACTGGACCTCAGACCACGACCATCTCCACGAACCATGGACCCTTTCACGGTCTGTGAAAGTGGTCGTGGTCGGCCTCGCCAAATTTTTAAGTAGGGTTATTTCAATCATTTCCCCAATTTGTTGGACACCTAAACTACATCATTTAACCGCTAAACAACGTGGTTTTGGTCAGTTCTAGCCTGGAATCACAACTAGAACTTACCTAAGTGAAATCATTTATCAAAACTTAGGAAATTAGAAATGAAAGAGGCGAGCAACCCTAGTTCAAGAACGCAGCAAGGTTCCATCAGTTCTAGCCCTGAAATCGAAAGATTTCTCCATGGAATTCACCACCAGGTATGTGAGATTTCACTAGTGGATTCCTTTCACCCATTAGGTCCCTAGATTTCAGTCAGATTCTTGATTCCCTTATCAGTATTAGACCTCGGGTTTCTAGAACTTCAGCGGATTATCATGAATTATTTGTTTACATGTTCCAAATCAGATTATCATGTTATTACTTCATTTCTTGCATGAATTTCAGAACCCTAGCTATGTATTTCTTTAGTTCTTTAATTACACATGCTAGGTCAGATATTTCAGTTATTTCGGATATACATGCCTTAGTTTTTAAATATGTCATTATTATTTATTAATGTGCATTCTTAGTTTGCATGTCAGTTTTGAGCTATCCAACATATTACAGTAATTTAGTCATACTGTGTTAATCACTTAATCCATTGGGAGTAGCATGATACTGAGTTGGACTAGGGTTCAGCGTACCCGAATAGTTCCAAAACTACGAGCCACGTATGTTGTAAGTCCCCTCTGTGGGCATCATTTTAGTGATCACGCCAGTATGCCTCTATACCTCTAGCAGGGTATATTGGGTCCTCTCGATGTGGTGTATACATCAGACTCCATATTTAGCTCATGTTGTATTATTATCATTTATTACTAGCTCCTACAGTTCAGTCAAACTCTATTGCATTGACCACATTTCAGTACAGTCAGTATTCAGTCTCAACATGTTTAATTGTTTGTTGCATACAGTTACCTCAATATTCTGTATCTTAATCAAGTGTAGATTAAATACTTGTTTTATTGCTTGTTCAGTTATATGTTTATTTCAACTTTACTCTATCCTACATGCTTAGTACCTTTCAATTACTGACGGATACTCTGCGCTATATCTTCTCATGATGTAGGTCCAGGGTCTCAGCTTCCAGATCACGCATAGATCGGTTCCCGATATTCAATTCAGCAGCATCAGTGGTGAGTCCTTATTCTTCGAGGGCAAGTGACATGACTATTTTATTGCTTTTAGTCTTTAGTTTTCAGTTTTTGGTAGATTTAGTTGGGGAATGTCCCAGCACTTCCATTTTGTTTAGAGGCTTATTTTCAGACATAGTTAGATTCAACTTAGTACTTGGGTGTTATATTTCTCTTGTATTAAACTCTCAGATTTCATATATTATGTTTTAGAATGGGCATTACCCATCACTTTCATTTTCATTATATTTAAGTTTCTACATTAGTTATTATTATTCTTAGTTTGCTCATGTCATGCCAGCAGGATTAGCTTGGGGTCACTTGTGATCCTAGGTCCCTTGTTCGCGTCTGGGGGGTAGCTCGGGGTGTGAAATGAACCATCACCATGAAGTATTCATCGACGTATATCACTTAAACAATAATTCAACCAAATTATCCCTAGTTCATCACCTAAGGCTTCTTCCTATGATTAAATCATCTTTTGTTCAGTGCACGAAGGTCTACACATAAATTCTACCTTTGATTTGAATTATATTACACAGTGAGCACATATTTATAACTACTCAATTAATAAAACCTAGCCTACCTGGGCGCCAAATAACTGCATAGGGATTTTGTCTTTGATTCTTATTTCTAGGTTTTGTGACGGTGATCTTGATTGGAAATCCGCAATCGATCGACCTCCTTATGCTAGAAATCTCCTTCTCCTTCCTTCCCAAGCTTAGAGTAGGTTTTTGGGGGTTTCTAGGGTGGTTTACGTCTAAATTAGGTATTTTAGGAAGAAGGAGAAAATACAATTTCACGTTATTTACATTCTGTCTTGTCTATCCCGCTCTGGCGCCAGCTTACCCCACCGTGGCACCGCCACCCTAGCGGCATATTGGCCGGCCCTAGCGGGACAGTGGCCCAGTGTTTTTCTGAAATTTGTTTTTCCTACATAATGTTGGTTCGAGTCATTACAACTTTGAGCATGAGTGAAAATGCTGAAGAAAAGGAAGGAAAGTGATGTTCATACCACATTTCATCAGGATAGCAGCCACTGAGCCTAAATAACCATACCTTTACACTCAGCCCCGTTACAAGCTTTGAAAATACCTTTTTGATCTTGAGTGAGCTGAAACGAATGTTGATTGGAAAATAAGGGCAAACCTATGGGTGAAGTCATGCATGTGTTCATGTTTGTGAGTGTGATAGTTGTATGTGATTCCGGAACTATAAATTGTTGAAGAATTGTGTTTGAATATGGAATCATCTTTGTTGTGAGGACATTTGAGTACCTTTGTTGAGCTTGAACTTGCATTTGAAGCAAGTATAATGAACTTGAGCATCTTTGATAATGGTAAGTGACAACTTGAATCTTTGAGTGTACAATTGAACCTTGCATGAGTAAGTTGAGTCTTGTTGTGTGCATTCATGATTGAATCTTTTGTAGTACAGTCTGAGACATCCTTTTTGAACTGCTGAACTTGAGTTTTACTTAGGACAAGCAAAAGTTTAAGTTGGGGTTGTTCATGAGTCCGAGATTTGGACTCATTTAAGGCTTTGTTCGTATAGAATTAGTGTCCTGAAATGCTTAATTCGTGTCAATAACTTATGCAAAACCCTTGATTTTTTAGGTATATGGATTGAGGAACAAAGTAAGGATACTAACAAGCAAAAAGAAACAAAACAGGCTGAAAGAATGAAGAAAGGCAACCTGGTGATCGCCAAGTTCATTTGACGAGTCTCCGAATGGCTATTTGATCGCCTAAAGTTCCAGCGTGCCAAGCCTTGAGGGAAGAAACCAAATCGGTAAGGGAAATGAGCAGTCGGCAGATCAGCGAGTAGTTGCGCGAAGCAGTACTAGATTGTCAAAAGTTACAGACCTGGAGGATGCTGAGTCCCAAGGCAAAAGGGCGAAGGAATAGACCAAAGGGTGGCTCGCCGAGTGGTTGGGCGAGCCCGACTTACTTCACCGAGTGACTATTCGCACAACATTTTTGGCGACTATAAATACATTTTTAAACATTTAGTTTGAGGGCATCTTTTATCTTTGGTAGAGATTTTAAGACTGTTATCATGTTTTTAGCATTTGGAGATAGTTTTTCTCTAGTTTTTCTTTAGCTTTGAAGAATTGAAGTTTTTCACTTTTGAGAAATTGGAAGTGGGTCTTTGAGATTCTTCAAATTGGAGCATTGTAAGGACGAATCTACACTTACCCAGTTGATGGATACTCAATTTGATAACTATTTTTTTTTTATGTTTTTATGATGTCTAGTTAAAACCCCAATTCTTGGGGGCGTGATTATATGATTATGGGCTGATTTAGTTTATGGGTATAGCTAATTGTTAGTTTAAATGCAATTTAGAAGTGAGTTTAATCATTAATTGTGGTTTAATTTAAGAATTGCAGTGGCAAATGCAATTTTTTGCTTGTGTTCTTGGCTTGCTCGAGAGAGAGGTTTTAGAACTAAAATTATTGATTAATTGTTTGTGGGTATTGGGTTGACCTAGGTTCAGGTCGAGAGAGTGACGTGTAAACCCAATCCCACACATTCAGCTCGAGAGAGTGACTGTACTAAGGTGTGGGTTGTCCTTATTTTGCATGCTTGTTGATGTTCGAGAGAAATCACTTGATTCGGGGTAAATTGTTCGAGAGAAAGTTTACCTCCCCTATAGCCTAGCTTACTCACTAATATCTAGCTATTTACTAATATTTGCAATTACCCGTTTGTCTATATTAGCCTAAAATCGATCACATCCAAAGAACCCCCCATTTGACATTCATGTCACCCCTTAATTTGAATGATGTCTTTATTCAAAAACTTTTATTCCTATGAATGATTTGACCATGTTCATACTTCCCAATCGAATATGAAGCACGTACCGCTCCCTATGGGATTCGACCCCAACTCATTTAGTTGGATTATATACTGATTAAAGATCGTTGACGCTTAGAATCGGATGAAATGACTTTGAAACGTTATTAATCACCCTTTTAATGTGTTTTTTTTTGTCTCTTTCTTCATCTTTTGTAAGTTAGTTTTTTTGTTTGTTCATTTGAATAATGTTGTGTATGCATTTTAGATATGTAAGTGTAGTGTACTACATGTGTTATTTTAGCCTAATTTTTTTAGTTTAGTCTTTTTTTTGTTGATTGTGTAAGGCATTTTTTTTTCTGAGTCCTGACTCTATTTTAGTATCCAAGTATTGACTCAAATATTTATTTCAAACTATATAATTTGAGATATTGTTCCCCTCATTTTTGATGGGTTGCTATTTACTTGAGATAATTTGCTCTCTTTTTAATTTTTGTCGAATTATGTTTCTAATTTCATGTTGTTTGTGACTTTGTTTTGATTTTGATAATTTTTTATATTGATTTTTTTTATCACAGTTACTCAAAATCAAACTCATAGCATGACTGAAGACAAACAAATTGATAAGGTGCTGGGTGAAAGTGAGGACTCACATATAGAAAGTGAATCTGAAACAACCGTGTAAGCTACTGCTAAAAAGGGAAAAATGATATGTTGTGTGGAATAATTTTACAAAAATTGCTACTTTTGAAGGTACAAAAGTAAAATATGACCATTGCTCTCATGAGTATTCTTTTAAGACACAGACAATACGTCTACTCTTCTCGATAATATATTGACGAGTCCTAAGCGACCTGCCGGTGTTGATAAAAATAGACAACTATTGCCTTTTAAAGCTATTCCAGAGAGTAGCCTTATAATCCTTTCTTAAGTACCATCAATATATTCTTCTTTTGTTGGTCAATGATCCTTTCTTATGTTGTTTTCATTGTGTTTCTTTGAATTTCTCAGTTTCTAACTCTTGTAAATCCACTTTGTTTCTTTATATACTATTATTGTATTCCTACAGTAAGAGTGTCACACCCCAAACTCGAGGGGCACAACTGGCTCCTAATGCCAAAACTCAGGCCCGAGCCGACCCTACTGAACCATTTTCTACGAGCGCATGGCAGACACACACAACAAAGAAAACAAAGAAGTATATCTAGGCTTAAAACTATGCCCTCGGCCGGCAAGGCCCCTGTCAACTGATCTATAAAAGAAACAACTACTCCCAGGAGATCATATAAATAAATAGCCAACTAGCACAAAAGTCCTAATTGGGCCGTCGAGGCCACCATGATATCTATACCAAAACTAAAAGCAGGTTTATATCAATACATTACATCAAACATCTCACAAGCTTCAGCAAACCAACAACATAGACCAGTACGGCCATAACATAGCTATACGCCCCACGAATTAGTCTGCAAGCCTCTCAGAGTAGTAAAAATTAGTCGGACAGAGCCCCAGCCTACCCATGAAGATAAATAAAACAAAAGGTAACAAACATCCCAACTCTGGCAGCTCTGGAGGAAAAGGGCAAGCCAACCGGATAAAAGTCAATCCTGCTGCTGGGGAGGTCTACTCAGTCATCTATCAGGACCTGCATGCATGAATGCAGCACCCCCAAGGCAATGAGGCGTCAGTACAAAATAATGTACAGAGTATGAAAGACAACAGACAATGAGGAGGTATCCTGATATACTGGAATAATCTCATAAATATATCAAGGATAAGATAAGTGTACTAACCTGCTCCTAAATCAAAAATTATCAAAAATAATAAAACAACAACCTACCGAAGCCCCCATAAGCTCGGCAAGTTCAAACAACACACAAGACCACCTACTCAAGCCCCATAAGCCCGGAAGGTGTCAATCAACCTATATACCACTATAGGTAGTCCCCTATCCCCGTAGGCAATCACATAGCCTTCTTAGGCATTAATATAGCCCCGTAGGCAGCACATAACTCTCTTTGGCATCAACAAAGCTTATACACAACTCATAGCCTTCTTAGGCAACAATATGGCCCTGTAGGAAGCACATAGCCTTCTTAGGCGTCAATATAGCCCAGTAGGCAACTCATAGTCCTTCTAGGCATCAATATAGCCCCGTAGGCAACTCATAGACCTTTTAGGCATCCATAAAACCTTGTAGGTAGAGCATAGCCCTTCTAGGCATAGATCACATTCCTGCAGCTAACCACAATAGCCCCAAGGGCAACAATAACAATCCAATCGCTAAAAGCAAAAAAAAATAGTTATAAGCAACCTATACAAATAGCCTCTAAGTCGTGTCCAACATAGGGACACTACTAACTGAATAAGAATCCCGAATGGAGGATTATATCAACTCGAACAGCCAATAATCAACAATAATGGATACAAGTGTAACAAGGATAACAGCCCAATTACATTGCGCCTAAGCTTTAAGGAAGCATGTCGTAAGTAGGGAATAACATTAACATACCTTTCCAATGAATGTTCAAAAGACCATAGATCCTTCACGAAAGTTGTTCCTTATGTCCTAAGCTTCGCAAATACTATATATACACAGCTGGTACGCACCTATAAACAGTTCATAATTAATCTTAAATTGGCAGATTTGCCATATTGCCCCAACTTGTCGCAACATCCGTACAAATTCATTAAAACAACCATAAAAGGGTCCCGAAATGAATACATTAGTTAACCAAGTGTAAACCTTGAATAAACACCAATAACTACAAATTTATATCTTCAAAAAACCAGCTTCAAACGCAGCTAATAGAAGGGAAAAAGGATTGCCACGTGTAGGGATTACGTTTCTAGGCACGAGGGCAATGTTTAATGGTAGAAATCGTCAAAAACTAACCTTCATCACGCTATAAATCCATAGAAACTCTCTTTTAAGCTTTCTCTCTGGTTTGGAACTAAAATGGTATGTTTTCATGGCTTAAAACATTAAATAAGCTGACATACCATATTTTTGACCCGACCCGGATTATGCCCGTCAGTCCCTAGTAAAACTCTCATAACTTTTTGCTCTGATTTCGGTTTGATACGGGGTTTTGTGCGTTGCAAACTAGACTCATAGGCCTTCGATTTAATGGGTGATATGCCTTCTAACTCTTCATATATTGGGAGAAAACATCCAAGACAGTTGACCCAAATTTTAGACAAATCTTTAAAAAGGAACTTTCAATAACTTTTGGCAACTTTTATTTTGTCACTTAACTTCAAAAATTGAGATACAACCCTTGAACACTTAAAATATGACATACCACATCATTTTTAATTTATTACTTACCCACTTTGTCTTTCCACGAAGATACGAGTTAATTTAGACATTTTGGAAAGTCGGGGTGTTACATCCTTCCCCCCTTAGAAACATTCGTCCTCGAATGAAAAAAAAAAATAAGTCACTTGGTTAAGTTTGTCACTATCCAGGAACCTAAAATGTAAAAAGTATAACCTAGGTGTCTCACATGACGACATAAATTGCTAAGAACTATAGCTCTGCAATAACAGTGCGAGCAAATATACAACAGCAACAACAATAATAATAAGCAACAATATAAAAGAAATCAGATAGGCATCTTACCTCACTGCACCAATATAAACTGATATGCCATCACCCTGGGATTTGAAACAAGTGAGGATATTTGGACCTCATGCCATCCTCAGCTTCTCAGGTCACCTCTTCTCTATTCTTGTTTCTCCACAATACTTTAACCAAAGCCACCTCTTTGGTCCTCAATTTACGGACCTGCCGATCTAATATGTCAACTGGAGTTTCCACGTAGGACACCTCCTCTGTGATCTGAACATCTCCAACTGGGACAACCCGAGAAGGGTCTCCTACACACTTCCGTAGCATAGATACATGAAAAGATGGATGAACAAATTCTAGCCCTGAAGGCAATTCTAAATCATAAGCCACTTGTCCTACCCTCCGAAGGATCCGATATGGCCCAATGAATCTTGGATTAAGTTTGCCTTTTTTGCCAAATGTCATATCCCCCTTCATAGGCGAGACTTTTAAGAATACCCAGTCATCGATGCAAAACTCTAGGTCCCTTCGTCGCACATCTGAGTATGACTTCTGTCGGCTTTGAGCTGTTAGCAACCTCTCCCATATGAGCTTGACCTACTCCACTATCTGTTGTACTAAGTCGGGTCCAATCAACCCTGACTCACCTACATCAAACCATCCAATGGGGGATCTACATTTTTGCCCATACAAAGCCTCATAAGGTGCCATCCCGATGTTCGAATGATAACTATTATTGTATGCGAACTCTATAAGAGGTAAGTGGTCATCCCAACTCCCCTTGAAGTCCAACGTACGCGCCCGTAGCATATCCTTAAGTGTTAAAATTGTGCGCTCAGCCTGGCCATCTGTCTAAGGGTGAAAGGCTGTACAAAGATTAACTTATATCCCCAGTCCTTTCCGAAAAGACTTCCAGAAGTTGGCGGTGAATTGTGCTACTCTATCAGAGATAATAGATACTAGGACATCGTGTAGCCTAACAATCTCCTTAATATAGAGCCCTGCATAGTCTTCGGCCATAAAAGTAACCCTGACTGGTAAGAAGTGGGCTGATTTTGTTAGTCTATCAACAATTACCCAAATAGAGTCAAACTTGCGACGCGATCGAGGTAACCTTGTAATAAAATCCATATTAATTGCTTCCCACTTCCACAAAGGAATGGCTATCTCCTGAACTAGCCCAGCGGACTTTTGGTGCTCAACATTCACCTGTTGGTAGTTAGAACACTGTACCACAAACTCAACAACGTTTTTCTTCATCCCGTGCCACCAATAGATCTCCTTAATATCATGATACATCTTCATTGAACCAGGGTGAATAGAATAACGGGAATGATATGCCTCTTCCATAATCTGATGTGGAAGCCCTGAAACATTCGAAACATATAATTGACCACTATATCTAAGGACTCCATCTCCTGCTATATCAAATGTTAAAGTCTGTTGATTCTGAGCCTTGGTTTTGAGTTGCTCTAAGCTAGGATCCTCTTGTTGCCGTGATTTTACTTCTACAACTAGAGATGATACGACTGTGTCCTGAATGGTTACCCCACTATCTTATGCTTCTAACAATCTGACTCCCAAGCTAGCTAACTGATGAAGCTCTCGTGCTAGCCCATGCTTCTCAACACCTAAATATGTTAAACTACTCATAGACCTTTGACTGAGGGAATCAGCTACCACATTCACCTTTCCTGGATGATATAAAATGTCCACGTCGTAATCTTTCAGTAACTCAAGCCATTGACATTGTCACAGATTTAAATCCTTTTGTCTAAAGATATATTGAAGGCTTTTATGATCTGTGAAGACGTCAACATGAATGCCATACAAATAGTGTCTCCAGATCTTTAGCGCATGCACAACTGCAGCCAACTTTAAATCGTGGGTCGGATAGTTCTTCTTATGCTTTCTCAATTGCCTTGAAGCATATGCGATAACCTTACCATGTTGCATTAGAAAACATCCCAACCCAACACCAGAAGCATCACAATACACCGTATAGCCTTCTGAACCGTCTGGCAATGCAAGAACTGGTGCTGATGTCAACCTGTCCTTCAGCTCTTGGAAACTATGCTCGCAAGCCTCAGTTCACTCGAACTTAGCTACTTTTTGAGTCAGCTTTGTTAATGGGGCTGAAATGGAAGAAAACCCCTCTACAAACCTTCTATAGTACCCAGCTAGCCCTAAGAAAATACGAACCTCAGTTAGAGTCATAGGTCTGGGCCAAGTCTTTACAGCCTCAATCTTTTGTGTATCAACCGCAATGCCTGCATTTGATAAAATATGGCCTAATAAAGCTCCAGATTCTAACCAGAACACACACTTAGAAAACTTTTCATAAAGTTCTCGATCTCGAAGAACCTAAAGGACTGCTCACAGATGATTTTCATGCTCATCTTTTGAACGTGAATACACCAAAATATCATCAATAAATACAATCACAAACAAGTCTAGATACGGCCTGAATATACTATTCATCAGGTCCATGAACACTGCTGGGGCATTATTTAATCCAAAAGAAATTACCAAGAACTCAAAGTGTCCATATCTAGTTCTAAAAGCTGTCTTTGGAACGTCTTTCTCCCGAACTGGTATCTAGTGGTACCCTGATCTTAAATCAATCTTTGAGAAACACTTAGCACCTTGTAACTGATCAAAAAGTCATCTATCCTCAGAAGGGGATACTTATTCTTTATAGTTTCCTTATTCAGCTGTCGGTAATCGATACACATTCTTAGTGAGCCATTTTTCTTTCTTACGAACAACACTGGTGCAGCCCATAGTGAAGCACTAGACCTAATAAAGCCTTTATCCAGTAAGTCTTTCAGCTGATTCTTGAACTCCTTTAGCTCATCAGGAGCCATTCTATAAGGAGGGATAGATATGGGTTGTGTACTTGGTATCATATCGATAGCAAAATAAATTTCCCGTTCTGGAGGGATACCAGGGAGCTCGTCTGGAAATACATCTAGAAACTCATTAACTACCGAAATAGACTGAAGAGTTGGTGGTTCTGCATCTATATCATGAACATGAACAAGATGATAAATAGAACCCTTGGTAATCATCCTCCTCGCCTTATGATAGGAAATAAACTTACCTTTTGGCGTTGCTGTATTGCCTTTCCATTCCCGAACTACCTCTCTTAGAAAGTGGAATCTAACAATCTTTGTTCGGCACTCAACATTAGCATAACAAGATGTTAACCAGTCCATACCCATAATAACATCAAAATAGATCATCTCTAACTCTACGAGATCTACAGAGGTCTAACGGTCGATAATTTCTATCGTGCAACCTCGATAGACTCTTCTGGCAACAATAGACTCACTAACAGGTGTAGATACAATAAGGGGTCGATCTACTGACTCTGCTACTATACATAACTTCCCCGTAATAAATAGAGTAACATAAGACAGAGTAGATCCAGGATCTATCAAAGAATAAACACAATGGGATCAAACAATCAATGTACCTATCACAACATCTGGTAATGACTCTGAGTCCTGTTGTGCAGTTAATGAATACGTACGGTTCTGTCCACTACCAGAACTAGATGCTCCTTCTTTGCCTTAGCCTTTACCTCTACGTGCTGAAGTTTGGGTTCCACGCCCTGTAGACTATGCTGATGAGGAGGAACCTACTGCTGACCTGGTCGACTGATCTATACCACCCTAACCTATGGTAGGGCAGTTTCTCCACTCATGCCCCTCCTGTCAACAAGAACAACAACCTGTGGAACCCTGTCTACACCTCCCGAAATGCATCCTACCGTAGGTAACGAAATGCGGCGGGGATGCCCTAGCCTGGCCTGAACCCCTCTTCTGCTGCGAGCCTGATGCTCGTGAACCCTCAGTTGGGCCTGACTGTTCCTGATGATCAAATCTACTACCCCAAAACTGTTGTGGTAGAGGTCTGGGTGGCCTAATAGAATATCGGAGTCTGGGACCACCCTGAAAATCTCCCTGTGAACTAGCGGGCCTAGCCCTCTTCTATCTCTCTCTCTCGACCCTCTCACTCATAGATTGTAAATGTCGGCGATCCTCTATGTATTGTGCAAATGCCTGAATTCGTGAGATATCCATATTATCATTTAATGCAGCGGTTGAACAAGCATCGATATAGTGTGAGTCGAGCCCTCCCACAAATCTACGCACCCTATCATGCATCATATCAACAAATGCTGGCGCATATCTAGACAATGAATCAAATCTCAACCCGTACTCTCAAATACTCATGCTGCCCTGTCGGATGTTCAGAAACCGGTCCACCCGGCCATCCCTAATCTCTCGAGGCAAATAGTGATCTATGAAAGCTTTTGTAAAGCTATCCCAAGTGGGTGGGGATGCATCTTTTCCCCTAGATCTCTCCCAACTCTCGTACCACAATACTGCAACTTCACGCAATCGAAATGCTTCTAACTCAACTTACTTAATCGATGAGGCATGCATGACTCTAAAGATCCTACGAAGCTGATCAATAAAGTGTTGAGGGTCTTCTCTGCGATCTGTCCCTATAAACTGTGGAGGATTCAAGGAAATAAATTCATGAACTGTCGAACTTCCGGGCCCTTCAGAAGGTCTGGCAACATCTGACGCAACTGGTTGGCACTATGCATCTACTAACTGTGCTAACATACATACTACACTCTTGAAATACTGATCAGATGGAATAGGAGGAACTAGAGGTGGTATTTCTGGTGGAGTCGGAAGCCTTTAGCCCTCGGAGGTCCCTAAGGTAATGGAGAAGCTATAGGGGGCTGAGAAGATGTCTCACCCTAGGTCTCACAATTGGCTACCTTCACCTGTGGTACCATGCCGATACCCTCGCTTGCAGTTTTATCTAGCCCCTGGCTAGTTATGGTCTCTCTAGTGTCGATCATCTCTATCTGCATACAAGTATCAATTATAAGCCAGAAATCTCAGCCCTTAAGACACCACTCTCTAGCATGAGGTGAGCAAAAGAAAGATAGTCATTCTAACATGCCCGGTAGCTTTTTGCTTATCGGATGTGGCGCACAACACATTAATAAACAAGACTCTACTAGACATAGATTGCTGACTCCCTAGGATACGACGTTGCTCTGATACCAAGTTTGTCACGCCCCAAACTCGAGGGGCGCAACTGGCTCCTAATGCCAAAACTCAGGCCCGCGCCGACCCTGCCGAACCATTTGCTATTAGCGCATGGCAGCCACACACAATCAAGAAAACAAACAAGTATATCTTGGCTTAAAACTAAGCCCTCAGCCGGCAAGGTCTCTGTCAGCTAATCTATCAAAGAAACAGCTACTCCCAGGAGATCATATATATAAATAGCCAACTAGCACATAAGTCCTGATTGGGCCGTCGAGGGCACCATGATATCTATACCAAAACTAAAAGTAGGTATATATCAATACAATACATCAAACATCTCACAAGTTTCATCAAACCAACAACATAGACCAGCATGGCCATAACGTAGCTATACACCCCACACACTACTCATAAAGATATATACAACAAAAGGTAACAAACCTCCCAACTCTGGCAGCTCCGGAGGAAAGGGGCAAGCCAATCGGATAAAAGTTAATCCTGCTGCTAGGGAGGTCTACTCAGTCATCTATCAGGACCTACATGCATGAATGCAGCACCCCTAAGGCAATGGGGCGTCAGTACAAAATAATGTAGAGAGTATAAAAAACAATAGACTATGAGGAGGTATCCTGATATACTGGAATAATCTGATAAATAAATCAAGGATAAGATAAGTGTACTGACCTGCTCCTAAATCTAAACTTATCAAAAATAATAAAACAACAACCTACTGAAGCCTCTATAAGATAGACAGGTACAAACAGCACACAAGACCACCAACTCAAGCTCCCATAAGCCCGGAAGGTGTCAATCAACCTATATACCCCTATCGGTAGTCCCCTAGCCCCGTAGGCAGTCATATAGCCCTCTTAGGCATTAATATAGCCCCGTAGGCAGCACTTAACTCTCTTAGGCAACAACATAGCTTATAGACAATTCATAGCCCTCATAGGCAACAACATGGCCCTGTAGGAAGCACATAGCCTTCTTAGGCGACAATATAGCCCTGTAGGCAACTCATAGCACTTCTAAGCATCAATATAGCCCTGTAGGCAACTCATACACCTTTTAGGCATCCATATAACCTTGTAGGCAGAACATAACTCTTCTAGGCATAGATCACATTCCTGCAGCTAACCACAATAACCCCAAGGAAAAAAATAACAATCCAATCGCTAAAAGCGAGCAATTTAGTTATAAGGAACCTATACAAATAGCCTATAAGTCGTGTCCAACATAGGGACGCTACTAACTGAATAAGAATCCCGATAAGGGAGGATTATATCAACTCGAACAGCCAACAATCAACAATAATGGCTACAAGTGTAACAAGGATAACAACCCAATTACATTGCTTCTAAGCTTTAAGGAAACATGTCGTAAGTAGGGAATAGTTTTAACATACCTTTCCAATGAACGCTCAAAAGATCATAGATCCTTCACGAAAGTTGTTCCTTATGTCCTCTGTTTCGCAAATACTATATATACACTGCTAGTACGCACCTATAAATAGTTCATAATTAATCTTAAATCGGCAGATTTGCCCTATTGCCCCAACTTGTCGAAACGTCCGTAGAAATTCCTAAAAACAACCATAAAAGGGTCCCGAAATGATTACCTTAGTTAACCAACTGTAAACCTTGAAGAAACACCAATAACTACAAATTTATATCTTCAAAAACCATCTCCTAACGCAGCTAATAGAAGGGAAAAACGATTGCCACATGTAGGGATTATGTTTCTAGGCATGAGGGCAATGTTTAATGGTAGAAATCGTTAAAAACTAACCTTCATCATGCTAGAACTCCATAGAAACATCCTTTTAAGCTTTCTCTCTGGTTTGGAAGTAAAATAGAATGTTTTCATGGCTTAAAATATTAAATAAGCCGACATACCATATTTTGACCCGACCCGGATTCTGCCCTGCAGTCCCTAGTAGAAATATAAGAAAAATAAGAAGAAAATTAAATAAATTATATCCGGAATATAAACAACTTAATATCACAAGAACTGATAACGAATCAATTAATAGCTAATATATCCAAAGTAGAATATAAATATATTCAATATTTAAAATTACAATGAATAACGAGAATAACGAATATAGACAAAAACTTAATGAAATAATTATAGCAAAAAGACAAGAATTAGCACATAGGCAAAATAGACTTAACA
>JAJONQ010032573.1:0-35595 GCA_036250385.1 Solanum microdontum | reverse complement strand
AACCTCGCCAAAGATCCACCAACACTATTTTCTAAAGCCTATAAATACTAAACTTGTTATTAATTTTTAGGGAGTCAAAAGTTAATTATAATTTCCAGAATAGAATAGTACTTTTTGGATATTTTCTCTCAAGTTTAGAGAGTGTTTTGGGAGACTTGAAGAACGAAGGATTTCATCTTCCACAAGTTGGAAGTGGGTCTTCTCCATTCTTCTTCCTTTGCTTAAATCAAGGTTTAATTTCATATACCCATTTGATTTTAGTATCATTTTAGGTGTATTTTGTTATTTCTTGTTGTGTGGCTAAAAACCCTCATTCTTGGGGTGTGATTTAGCAAATATGTGTTGATATTATTGTTGGGTCTTGCTTACTGATAGGTTAGATGTATTTTAATGGTGATTTCACCTAGAGGTTATGATTAAATTTAATGGGTTTGTAGTTGCAAATACAAAACCACCGATGTGTTTTTGGCTTACCCGAGAGGGAGGTCCCGAAACCAAGACCGCTAGACTGATGGCCTAAGGAGTGGGACGACATGAGGTTCAGCCCAAGAGGGTGAGCCCTAGTCCCATATCCTAGCACTTAGCTTGAGAGAGAGAGTGGGTTAAGGTATATGATGGTTTTCATGCGGCAAATGGGTGTCCGAGAGGAACGCATTTGAAACGGGGTATGTTGCCCGAGAGGGAACTTATTTCCATATAAAGCTTAGGTTAGTTACTATTATCTTGAAAATTTTCTATCGAAAGGATGTACCCAACAATTTATATCAGCTTGTATTGTGGTCACACCCCAAGAACTTGTCCCCATACTTGATTTTCTTGTTATTTTTGTTGTTTTTACTACTTGTTACAAAACCCCCAATTGATATGTGACAATTTTGTGCCTCCCCCTTTAATTTACTATGTCTTTAATCATTGATGTCTTTAGGTACAACTATTTTGAACTTAATTTTATTTTTCTACTAATTCTCAAAACCACTCCTTTGGGACACGACCCCAACATTTAGTTGGGTTACTATATTATCAACGATCGCAAACACTCATACCGTAGGTTAGTGTCGATGGTCACGATAAGCATCAAAATGGTGCCGCAGCCGAGGAGTGGTGTTGTTTGAAATTTTTTTAGTTTAATAAAGTTTTTGTTCTTACTAGTGGTAGTTTACTAATTTAATTTTTAGTTTTGTTCTGTTGATTGTGTAAACATTTCATAAAGCATGAGTGTTAACGGTAGTAACGGGAGTAAAGTGGGTCATCAGGACGACATTGGTAACCTTAACGATGTTCAAGAGCCCAACATCAATGATCCACATCTCATGGGAGGTGTCAGAGCCACCCGTCTACCTCCAACAGAGGGAAATGCGGTGTTCCACATTACAAGCACCATGTTGCAACTAAAAGGACTTTTCAGTGGATTGGTTCATGAGGACCCACATAACCATCTTCAAAACTTCGTAGATGTGTGTGGGCCTTTCTCATTCAAGAACATCTCTCAAGAATCAGTTCGATTAAGACTATTCCCTTTCTCATTGATGGGGGAAGTGTGCAAGTGGCTAGCTGAGTTTCCATGTAACTCAATCACTTCGTGGGAGGAGTTGGTCACCACATTTAATGTGCGATTTTTCCTCCCTCGAAGATGATGACTATTCGGGATAGCATCCAAAGCTTTAAGAGTCTGAATGGAGAACCTCTGCACGAAACTTGGCTCTGGTTTAAGAAATTGGTGTTACAGTGTCCAACCCATGGTCTACCTGATAATGTGCTCCTTCAATACTTTTATTGGAGTCTAGACTCGGTAAACAAAGGTGTAGCTGACCAACTCTCACCCGGAGGATTAATGCAGCAACCATATACAGTAGCAGCTCCATCAACAAGGCGTGGTACACCGGCAAAGACCAGGTCTCACCAGTCACATTTCAGCTATCCAAGGAACAGGTTGAGAAAGATAATGAGAGAGACCAAAATCATGGCCAAGATCATGACACAACTTGACATTTTATCCAAAAATGTCATGGCGGCTAGTACCCGTGGTGTCAATGTTGTGGGAGTCGGGGGTGAAAATCCTGAAGAGATGAAGTTTGAAGCCATGTACAATGAGAAAGTAATTTTTCTAGCTAGCCAAGGTGGAGGCTATTGTTTAAACTACCCAAGGAAGGGTGGAAATCAAGGATGGGTTAGAGACGATAGCTGGAAGGATCGAGATCGTGAATGGAGGGATCGTAATCCAAATTGGAAGGATGTGGAGAAGGATATATATGTGCCTCCCCACGAGCGTCAAAAGCCCAAGGATTCACATCGTATATCCTAAACAAAGTTGAAGGGTCAGACAAAATGTTGAAAGGCATAAAAGAAGACGTGTCTACCCTCAGTCAGACTGTCACCTCTCATTCAGTTTTGATCAAGTAGTTAGAAACCCAAATGGGTCATATCTCATCTCATCTCAATCTAATACAACAAGGGAGTTTGCCTAGTGATACTATGGCTAACCCCAAGAGTGAGGTCTGAAGGTGGACTTGTGTCGTGCCACGACATTAACTAAGGCACTATTGGGGAGGCAACCCAAAACCCTTTAAGTATTTCTTAACTACTAGTAAAATAATGGTGTGTTATTTGTACATGTTAAAGTAAGGGAGGTGATTGAAATAGTATATAGAGGCAAGCAATAGGTCCAATTGGTAGATTGCCGACAGGATTGACGAACTTGATTCTTTCTGCCGTCTGACTCAAGGCACTATCAGCTTGGATCCTGTAAAACTCGGTGGTCTGACGAAAATTAATGGTGCTTCACCGACCATGCCAGCGACCTCGATGCAAACTATCGATTGGAATCCTCACATGAGCTGCAGAGCCTATTACAGTTGGCGAAGAATCTAGACACATGGAACGTCGCCGAGTGAATGGGCGAACTTGACTAACATTGTCGAATGAGCAGAAACTGGACGGTTTTTGCAAGCCACATGTTTAAAAGTTCTATTTCATTCACTTTCTTTCACTGCTTCATCCTATCAAACTCACACCCGTACTCTAGCATTTTATTTCTTGAACTTCTAGAGTATTTTTAGTATTGGATTGTGCTCGGACTTGGATTGCATTATCGCCTAGCACGTCAGTACTATCTAAATCGGCACCAAAGGTTGGTAATCGAACCCCTTCGTTATTTTATCAAAATTTGTACTTATTCACATAATGATTGATAAAATAAAATCTCTGTTGATTCTTTAAGTTTCTGGGGTTGCATATATTATTGATCATGATTTAGTATTTTCTGCATGATTTGAGGGACTCCCACTTAGCTATGCTTTGAGCTGAATTGTTATGCGATGGGAATAGAAGTTTCTACGGGTCTCCATTGTTGAGTTATATAAGCTCATGCTGCATTATCTTGGGTTGTGGGGTGAAATTTGAAAGGCTGGGTGGAAAATAGACACGTTAAGCTGATCGGCGAGATGAACAAAATCCGCCGAACTACTCGGCGGTTCACCTAACGTCCCCATTTCGCCTTTAATTGAATACTTTATGTATTGATTAATCTGTGACTTTCAACGGTTAGTTTAATTCACACAATGCACTTGGTGACTCGGTGAAATATCCCTTGTTCGCTCTTTATATGCGCCCTTGTATCATTTGTACATCATTTTCAATGGATTAGCCTAACAGGACAAGCACCTCGCCAACTAGCTTGGCTAAGCGATTCCACACTCAGAAACACCCTTTTGCTCCTGTTTGAATTACTATCTAACTTATCCTCGAAGTCTTTGCAGAAATGGCTAGACCAAAAGTCGCAGGGAGAAATGATCCACCTTGGCACATAAGAGCACGAGAGTTTAAAAATGATGAAAAGAAAGCAGAGCTAGTCAGACAAAGCAAATATACCAAGAAAGCCAGGGAAAAGAGACGAATTGCCATCGACCCTATTGTGCCTCCATGGGCTCGAAGTTTAGTTAATGCATGGGCCTTCGGAGCAGCTCATGAGATAGATCAGATGATTGCAGCTAATCTTGCTACAGTGGCCAAGGCAAAGGCAAACAATGAGGACCAAGTGAGAGGTCACGTAACCAAGACCGCTAGACTGATGGCCTAAGGAGTGGGTCGACATGAAGTTCAGCCCTAGAGGGTGAGCTCTAGTCCCATATCCTAACACTCAGCTTAAGGAGTGAGTGGGGTAAGTCGTAGGTTGGCTCCATGCGAAAAATGGGTGTCCGAGAGAAACCTATTTGAAACGGGGTAAGTTGCCCGAGAGGGAACTTATTTCCATCTAATGCTTAGCCTAGTCACTATTATCTTTCAAATTTCCTATCGAGAGCATATACTCAACGATTTATATCAATATATATTGTGGTCACACCCCAAGCACTTCTCCCAATACTTGAATTTTCTCTTTATTTTTGTTGTTTTAGCTAAACTAGTGACAAACCCCCATTGATATTTCATACTTTGGTGTCACCCACTTGAATTTACTTTGATTTTATTCGATAATTTCTCAAACTACTGCTCACTAGAACAAAATTCTAGCCTAACTACTATTTTCACTACCACTCCCTTGGGACATGACCCCAACCCTTGGTTGGGTTACTATATTATCGATGATCATAGACACTCGAAACATAGGCTAGTGTCGTTGGTTACAATAAGCATCAAAATGGCGCCGCTGCTGGAGAGTGGTGTCACGTGAAGATGTAGATTTCTAGAGTTTTTGTTCTTTTTAGTGTAATTTTTACTAATTTTACTTTTAGTTTTGTTTTTCTTTGTTTATTGTTTGTGTAAGCAGGTCCTCTGAGCATGACAGAGGGAGTGGATGGCAAGCCAGTTGAGGCAGATGAAGAAGTAGAAGGTTACTTCACACTAGTTGCACTGGTATCTCAACTAAATGACTTGACCACCAAAATATTTGAGGTTGAAAACTAGTGCAAACGCCAAGGGAGATACATACGTCCTCATGCACGGAACAAGTCTAGAGAAGATGAGAAAAATCATGTTGAGAAAACACTTCAAATAATTCTCTAAAAGATCATCAATCAAGATCGAGTGTTGGAAGAAATGAGAGAGAAAGTTAAAGCATTGATTCAATTGATTGGATGTCATTCTAGATCAATTCAGCACATCAGATCACTCATGATGTTTGCAATGCCTCAGCTCCATCCAAATGTTATATTGGGGTTACCTAGTAACACTAGGCCTAGCTCCAATAACAGAGTGTGAGGCAGGACCTACGTTGAACCACGACGTTAAATAAGGCGCTTCTTGGGAGGCAACCCAAGGTCGTAAATGTAGGATTTTACTTTTATAAATAATAGTGTGTTGTTTGTACAAATTGAGGAAGTAAAGTGCTTGAAAAGATGTACGGTGGTGAGCAACAGGTTCATTTGGCGGATCGCCGACAAGATCAATGTACCCGATCATTCCCGCCATGTGACTCAATACACCTCAAAGGTTGAGTCTGTAAAACTCAGCGTAGTGAGAATTTCGTCGGTGTATCGCCAACCCAGTTTGCGATCTTGACGAAGACCACCGATGTGATGCCCACATGAACTAAAAATCCTGATATATTTGGCGAGGTAATTAGACATTCAGCGCTTCACCGAGTGGTTGGGATAATTCGACTAACATCGCCAAATAAGCAGAATCTGGACGGTCACTAGCCATAAGTTTGAAAGTTCCATTTCATTCACTTTCTTTCACTTTGTCCCTTTTCACAAACTCACACTCGCACTCTAGTAGTTATATTTCTTGCAATTTTAAAGTATTTTAAGTGTCGGATTGTGCTCGGATTTGGATCACATTGCCGCCTAGCACGTCAGTACTATCTAAATCAGCACTAAAGGTTGGTTATCGAACCCCTTAGTTATTTTATCAAATTTTGTACTCATTCACATAATGATTGATAGTATAAAATCTCTGATGAGTGTCTAACTTTCTGGGATTGCATATATTATCGATTATGATTTGGTACTTTCTGCATGATTTGAGGGACTCCCACTTAACTATGCTATGAGTTGAATTGTTACGCGGTAGGAATAGAAGTTTCTATGGGTCTTCAATGAAATTGAGTTATATAAGCTAAGGTTGCATTATTTGGGGTTGCGGGATGAAATTTGAAAGGCTGGGTTGAAAATAAACATGTTGAGCTGATCGGTGAGATGAACAAAATCCTCCGAATTGTTCGGCAGTTTGCCTAACGTCCCCATTTCGCCTCTAACTTAATACTGTAGTATTGATTGATCTGTAACTTTCGATAGTCAGTTTAATTCGCAAAATGAACTCGGCAACTCGCTGAAATATCCCTTGTTCGCCCTTTGTATGCGCCTTTGTATCATTTGTACATCATTTTCAGTGATTAGCCTAACAGGATAAGCACTTCGCCAACTATCTTGGCGAAGTGATTCCACACTCAGAAACACCCTTTTTCCTTGTTTGAATTACTATCTAACTTATCCTCGAAGTCTTTGCAGAAATGGCTAGATCAAAAGTCGCAGGGAGAAATGATCCACCTTCGCACATAAGAGCACGAGAGTTTTAAAACGATGAAAAGAAAGCAGAGCTAGCCAGTCAAAGGAAATATACCAAGGCAGCTAGGGAAAGGAGATGAATTCCCATCGACCCTAATGTGCCTCCATGGGATCAAATATTAGTTAATGCACGAGCCTTCAGAGCAGTTCATGAGATAGATCAGTTGATTGCAGCTAATCTTGCTGCAGAGGCCAAGGCAAAGGCAAACAATGAGGACCAAAACAACAATACTTCTGGGACCATTGTTTTACTTCAGGGAGATGCATTGGGTACTGATTCCCCGACAGATAGAGAGACTGCATAGACAGGACCCTTCTTTACCTCTCTCCTTGTCCTATCTTTCTTCAACTCTCGATAATGTCATTATTTGCATTTGAGGACAAACACACTTATTTGTGGTGGGGTGAGGACCACCTTGTTTTACTTTTTTCGGATACTTGTGTTTTGGTGTACATTTGGGTTGGCTATTTTTAATGGTGTTTTTAAAACTGCTTTGCGATTGTTAGAGCTTATGGCTCTCTTTTGGGTTTAATTGAAAAATAATTTTGACCTTTCTGAAAATTTTTCAGTTTTCAAAAATTTTTGTGACCTCTTGTGTTGAAAGTGGTTGTTCTTGTACAAATTTAAGTCTCGGTTCTGATCAATACTTATGACTTGAATAGTGCTCTCAATCGAACAAACATGAATGTGTGGCTACGACGAGAACAAATGAAGTTGCATAGACAATATGTGAACTCTTTGCATCTCGTTGTGATTAGCAATTTCTCAAATTGATTCTCTTGTAATGACCGTTGCACACTAGCAAAAGTATGTAGTCTTGTTTTACTTAAATGTCGATGCCTTGTGTGATGAGCTTACTTTGAACCTTCCATGAATAAACCTAGAATTTTCCCCGTTAGTCTGATTAATTTAGTAAGGTGTGCTCTTGAGATGATCTTAGGCAACTTTTGAAGAGTGTGAGCCAATTTGACATATACCTCTTTTGTGGCCTACCCGTGAGCATGTGAAACTCTCTTGAACACCCTTTGAGCCTTACCTTTCTTTGAAAGAACCTTGATGAACCCTAGACCTTACTTGATCCAGTACCTATAATCCTCTTGATTTGTGGTTTAGTGAATAGCCAACCTAAGTTGGGGGTGTGGTGAAAAAGGAAAAGGAGAAGTCAAGAAGTGCAAGAAAAGTCTCCCTTAACCCACAGTGTTACGGAAAAATGAAAACCCTCCATATAAAAAAATAAGAAAAGAAAAAAAAAGAATGTATAAGAAAACTTGTGGAATAAAAGTACAAAAGATATTGGGTATCCAAGCAATCCATGGAGGTGAATAAAAAGATGCCTTAGAAGCACTAAAAAAAGAATTGATAAAGGAAAAGAAGGGGATGCCTTGAGAATAGCACATCTCATGAGGAAAAATTCACTGAGTCTAAATGACCATACCTTTGCACTCAGCCCTATTATAAGCCTTAGAAAGACCTTTTTGATCTTGAGTGAGCCGAACCGAAGATCGATTGGAAAATAAGGTAATTCTATGGGAGAAAACATGCATTGTGTTCCTCTTTTTGTGTGTGAGTGTTGCATCTGATTCTTGATCTTGAATTGATTAACCTCTATGTGTGAATATGAAATCATTCTTTATGTGACAACATTTAGATACTGTTTGTTAAGCTTGAACTTGCACAAGTAGCAAGTATTGCGAGCATGAGATTATTTGGTAATGGTGTGTCACAACTTGAATCTTTGAGTACACAATTGATCTTTGCATGAGTAATTTGAGTCTTGTTGTGTATGTTCATGTTTTAGTTTTGTGTAGCACTATTTGAGACATCCTATTTGAACTGCTAAACTTGAGTTTTACTTAAGGACAAGCAAAAGTTTAAGTTGGGGGTGTTGATGAGTCAACAAATTGGACTCATTTAGGGCTTTATTTTAATAGAAATAGTGTCCTCAAATGCTAATTTAGTCTAAATATCTGATTAAAACACTTAAGTTTCAGGTATTTGAAGTTTTAGTGGAAGAATGGACACATAGGAGCAAAAAGGAACAAAAAGGTTGAAAAGAACGATGAAGTTGAAGCTTGAGCATCGCAAAGCATGCTTGGCGATTCACCGAAGGGACGCACTCCGCCCTTTGTTCCAGTACGCGAAGCCCTGAAGGAGAAGGATAAAAAAGGCGATGAAAGGAGCAGTCGGTGCTTCATCGATCAGTTCCGCGAAGCAGAAGTATACCGCCCAATGATCCAGAACGCACAGATGCTGAAGGTAAAAGCACAAACGGCAATGAACTAGTAGAAGGGCGAATCGCCGAGTCATTCAACATTCGTGAGTAACCTCACCAAGCGATCCACCAACACTATTTTCTAAATTCTATAAATACTAAACTCTTTACTAGTATTATGTGAAACAGGAGAGTAAAAACATAATTGTAATTTTCACTTTAGATTTCTTATTTTCTCTCAATTTTGGAGAGGGTTTTTGGGAGACTTGAAGAGAGAATGAGTTCATCTTCCCCAAATTGGAAGTGAGTCTTCTCCATTCTTCTTCCTTTGCTTATATTAAGGTTTAATTTCCTATACCCATTTGATTTCTCTATCATTTTAGGTATAATTTCTTATTTCTTGATGTGCTGGTTTAGGTTTATCAACAACACAATCATGTCGTCTCAAAATGAGCCCATCATCCGCCACACTAATGAAGCCTGCCTTTGCTCTATCATTGCTAAGAAGTCCCTCAACTTGGGTATGATTATTAGCCAAGAGATGGCCATAAGGGCTAGGCAGCATCATACTTTGCTCCCATTCCCAGTGTTGATCACCGAATTATGTAGACGAGTCCGGGTGCCTAATAACGAAAAGAAGGACGTGGAAGTGATTCCAACCTCCTGTACAGACATCCGGTGGATCGAGGCAGAGTATTTAAAGGATGAGGCTGAGAAGAAGTAGGCAGCCCCGGTGGATTCTTCCCTTGTTATGGACGCTGAGACCCTACCTGCAAAGGCAGTATTGCCTACTTCGGTCACTAGGCCTTCAGGTATATCTAAAGCTTTCCCTTCCATAACCCAGAGCTCTTCTACATCTCTGTTGCCCCTTAGGTCTACTGTGCTGGTGCTTCTCGACCTCCACTCACCCAGGTTGCGATACTATGGATGGGGTATCTAGCCCATTCTACCGATAGGAGTGCCTCCAGGCTAGAGGCTACATTCCCTGGGATTATTGAGAGACCCCTCATAGCTACTGTGACACCTCATAGTGTGTCTATTGATGCCCTCACGGCAAGGATGGAGGTTTGTATGAGGAGCCATGGAGCCACTCATGAGGTGAAGGCCCTAAAGGCCGCTATTGCTGAGTTGAGAGAAGACGTGGACTAGCTGAATTCCATGTATCTGTCGATGATTTTTGGGACTGTGGAGATCCCTGATATGCCCGCTGATGCGGATGTGCCTCCGGCTACCACCGGAGATGAGGTTCGACCTGAAGAGGTGGCTGCTACTTAGTCTGAGGCAGAGAAGGATAGGGAGTAGCTTGTTCTCCAAGAGGAGACCACATATGAGGCCCTTACAGAGGTTGAGGAGGCTATGGTGGATTCAGCCGTGAAAATTTCATTGGCAAATACATCCATGGCAGGGTCAAGTCGAGCCATTGTTGATGTCACCCTGGGCACTGATGCCTCAGAGTGTGACTCTGGGCATTGATGCCACGACAGATAGAGCGACTATGTAGACATGACCTTTTTTTACCCCTCTCTTTGTTGTTTTGATTGACTTTTGATTATTTTTGTTGCATTTGAGGACAACTACTTTTTATTTATGGTGGGCTAAGGTATTTCTATACCTACCTTTTTTGTATATATTGGGTTTTGCATTTTAAACTGTGTGTTGATTTTATCTTGTGGATGTTTGAGCTTATGGCTCCTTGTTATGAATGAAAATGGTTTTTGACCCATCTAAAAAATTTTGCCATTTTTTGTTGTGTGTGAATGTGGCTGTTTTTTTGCAAATTTGAATATCAATCATGATCAATACCAATGACTTGAATAATGCTCTTAATCGAACAAAAATGAACATGTGGCTACGATGAGGCCAAATGAAGTTGCATAGACAATATGTAGACTTTTTGCATCTCGTTGTGATTAGCCAGTTATCGAATGGAGTCTCTTGTGATGAGCATTGCACACTAGCTCAAATGAGTGTCATTTAATATTGCTGCCAATGCCTTGTGTAATGAGCTAAATTTGAACCTTGTGTGATGACCCCTAGAATTTTCCCCGTAGGTCCGGTTGACTAAGTGATGCAAGTAGTTGAAATGATCTTAGGAAATAATTTTGTTGAGTGAAACAATTTGACAATATACCTCTTTTGTGGTTAACCTTGTGAGATGTGTGAACCTTGCTTGAACCCCTTTGATCCTTACCATTTTCTTTGAAAAAACTTGATGCAATTGTGACCCCTCTTTATCCATTCACCCATAATCCTCATAAAGTGTGATTTGTTTGAATAGCCAACTTAGGCCAAAAGCCTAAGTTGGGGGTGTGGTGAAAAGAGAAGTTAAATCAAGAAGTGTTAAGAAGTCCCCTTTGCTCCATGGTTTTGAAAAAAATGGAACCCTTCCATATAAAAAAAGAAAAAAAGAAAAAAAGAAGAGAAATAAAGCAAAAGAGAAATAAAAAAGTTGTGAAAGTTGCAAAAGAAATGAGGTGTCCGGTAGTCCATTGGAAGTTGAATAATGGGGTGAATTTAGAACATGAGTAAAAATGCTGAAGAAAAGGAAGAAAAGTGATGTTCATACCACATTTTTTTAGGGTAGCAGCCACTGAGCCTAAATGACCGTACCTTTACACTCAGCCTCGTTACAAGCCTTGAAAAGACATTTTTGATCTTTAGTAAGCTGAAACAAATGTTAATTGGAAAATAAGGGCAAATCTATCGGTGAAGTCGTGCGTGTATTCATCTTTGTGAGTGTAAGAGTCGTATGTGATTCCGGAGCTATAAATTGTTGAAGGATAGTGTGTGAATATGGAATCATCTTTGTTGTGAGGGCATTTGAGTACCTTTGTTGAGCTTGAACTTGCATTTGAAGCAAGTATTGTGAACTTGAGCATCTTTGATAATGGTGAGTCACAATTTGAATCTTTTTGTGCACAATTGATCCTTGCATGTGTAAGTTGAGTCTTGTTGTGTGCATTCATGATTGAGTCTAATGTAGCACTGTTTGAGACATCTTATTTTGAACTGCTGAACTTGAGTTTTTATTTGAGGACAATCAAAAGTTTAAGTTGGGGGTGTTAATGAGTGTCACGATCTGAGAGCACCCCCTTGTCGTAACACGGCGTACTCGACCCCAAAGGGGTCTAATACAAGCCTCATAGCATTCTTGAACATAAGAACATAGGAAAATAGAGAAGAATTAAAAACATTCTTTACAATCGAAGACATTTTCATTAAAAGCAAGTGGAAGACTTTCTAGACTTTATATACTATATCTCAAACCATCTAATACTTTCAATACAACATTGAGACTTAGCCCATACAAAAACATTAACAAAAACTAAAGACATAAAGGAACATAATGGGTTTTGTCCTCGAAACTATGAGGACTCACCAAGTCATTATCTTCAAGCACTTTAGAAACCTATCCTCCAAGCATAGAACACCAATATCTTCAAGCCCTACACTTTAGTAAGAAAAGGGGGAGAAAGGGGTTAGCACATTAGATGTACTAAGTATGATGACCATGCAGAAACATGCTTAAAAAGGAAATTTTAGTTGAAAGTCATGCTTTTATGCCATTTTTGTAAAACTTCATGAACATTGATACAAGAGGCATAGTAAAAGTCACAACCAACATACAAAGTCACATAATTCACATTGAACAAGATCACATATCAACCTTTACCTTCACCTTGAGCCTCCACCTCAAGTAACCCTTAAGCTATACCTTGTGCAATGTATGGGTAGCATCTCGTTCCACCACCCACACTAAGGCACCACCTTAAGGTCACCAAAAGTGAACTTACCATTCATCCTTTCCACCTTTACACAATAAAGCATTTAAGAGATATAAACAATACATAAGTCACATCATCACATTGAGACCAACATCTAAGACAACTATAAGTCATACTTGTGCAATGTGCAAGTAGCATCCCATACTACTACTCACACTAAGTACTCCTTTGAAGTCACCATAGACAAGGCATATTCATATACAATAAGTCATGACAAGGAATTAACTCATAATACAATCCAAGTATAGCATGCATCTTTACATTTACACATTTATGCCAACATTCTTCATTAGGTTCATTTAGGACACATTCATGCATTTAGAGGACTTTCATTCATTAAACACTAAGACTTAGAGAACTCACTATGACCCTCTCACAGCCTACTGTTGCAATGCATGGATAGCATCTCATACTACTACCCACAGTTTGGAGAACTCCTCAAGAAACCATAATGAACATCTCACATGATGGGAATAAGCGTTTAACCGACATAGACCATGAAAGGTAGACATGGAATCCGGTGTCATGTAACCCCACATCGTAAGAGGTGTTCCACTTGCCTAAGGTAGAACAATAATATTAGCTCAGATGGAATCCACTGGCTAATATCCTATGTGGGCACATAGTTTTGGGATAGGAAGATGTTCGTTGGAAATCTAGCCTAACATTGGGGGAGTTTCCATCTAACCATATCCACTCGGTGTTTAGCCTACATTCCCATAGATTATTTCATTCACATTACATTAGTGTACTAGGGAGGAATGTATTTGGCCTATCGACCCAAGTTACATCATTACACATGGAAGGAATGCTATAAGCCTATTGATCCATGGTACATTCAAGGATAGCTCTAGAGTCCTCATGAAAGGAATGCTGTAAGCCTATTGATTCATGGTTCCTCATTATATTCTTATAATCATGAAAGGAATGCCACTAGCCTATCGATTCATGGTACATTGACTCATTAAGAAAGGAATGCCATTAGCCTATCGATTCAGGAGTTTTCATTACAATAGATCATTTATGAAAAGAATGCATGAAGCCTATCAATTCATAGCCATTAAGTCAAGACAGATTCTTCACTGATATATGAAAGGAATGCCATATCCTATCGATTCATATTCATCAAGTCAAGACACATTCATTATACAAGAGAAAGATGCCTTAGCCTACCAATTGAAGAGATCACACTGAACGTAGCTTTCATTTATCAAGAAGATGGCACTTAAGTCTACCAATCCAAGATACAACATTACATTATACAAACCTTTCACATTCCATCATCAACATTTATGAGTGTTTCGTGAGAATATGCTTTCAATCACAGTACATTTACATTCTATACAAGATCATCATTCTATCATTAAAATCACATGTTTATCCTTCACATCACATTCACATATACAATATCATGATAATACTTCAATTCATCAAACTATGCCTTCAAGGCCATGAGCACAATGTACATAGTAAGTAAACACCTCCACCTTTCAAATGGATCAACAATTCAAAAACAATTCTACTTTATCATGAAATCAGGTCAAACTTGCACTTTTCAAGGCTATGATCACAAATCCTCAATTCACCAACAATTCACCATAATTAGGAATAGATGATGATACAAATCAATAATCTAAATCAATCTAAGCATAAATCCACCATCATTCATTCATAATCAATAAACCCACTTCATAATTAGAAATTGAGAGAAATCATAGGCTCATAGAGTAAAATCATCTTAAATCATCAATTAAACATCAATATAATCATAGTTTATCATTTGAAAACATTTGATGCAAGAACCCACGATATTGAGTAAAACTTAGGGTTTTTCATGAACTTGAAATCACTTTGAAACTTCATTGAAATTGACTCTGAGGTGAAGTTAACCTAGATGATGGATCACCATAGATTTTACTTGAACAATCCCATGAAAATATACCCAATAGCCTTCCTCTTCAAGCCCTAAGTCTTCTTCTCCAATTGGTCTTCAATGGAGTCCTTAGAGAGAAGATATTTTGGGAGAGAGTGTTTTGATTTTGGGAAAAGTGAATAATGAAATCTAAAATACCATTTTAATGTTTTAATACTCTTAAAATACCTTAAAACACTTAAAATAACCGTCCATACATTAATTAGGACTTGGGGTGAATTTACCAACTCACCCTTAGCTTGGCCGCACCATTTGACAACAAACAGTCATGGTTCACGAAACCGCATCCACGGTCCGTGGATGGGGTCACAGACCATGTTGCCCCTCCGTAAATTGGGGTTGTGTCTTGGTTAGGGGCACCTTGACCTATGGAGGCCATCCACGGGGTGTGGATGGACCTATAGGGCGTGGATCCCTTTGTAGGTCACCCCTTTTTGGCCAACTTTATGGTTTCCTAAACCCTTAGGGTGTAGACTTAGGGTCCTCCTAAACCGTTAGGGTGGTCCTTGGGGAGTTGTACCTTGACGTCTAACCCCTAAACACCTCAACCATGACTCGGGATAATATACAACACCATCAAATTTCATGACAAACACTAACGCACACACCATAGGCTCTAGTTTCACCAGTTCCTTTTTTAGGGTCGTCACAATGAGTCTAATATTTGGACTCATTTAGGCTTTCTTTATATAGATTTAGTTTCCTCAAATGCTTAATTTGTCCCAATAACTAATTTCAGGAATATAGGTTGAGGAACAAAGCAAGGACACTAACATGCACAAAGGAACAAAATAGGCCGAAGAAATGAAGATGAGCAGGCCTAAGGATCGCAAAGAGGACTTGGCGTGCCGCCGATTGGCTCATCAGACCTCCTAAAATTCTAGTGTGCCAAGCCCTGATGAAAAGAACCAAGTTGGCGATTAAAAGGAGCAATCGACGGATCGTCGAGTGATTCCGCAAAGCCAAGACAGATCGCCCAAAGTTACAAATCTTGAGGATGCTGAATGCCAACGAAAAAGGGGGATGGAAGAGACAAAAGGGTGGCTCACCGAGTGGTTCGGCGAGCCCGACTTACTTCTCCAATTGACTCTTCACAACACATTTTTGGCGACTATAAATATGTTTTTGAACATTTAGTTTAGTATCAAATAACCTTTAGAATAACTTATTATTAAGTTTTGAGCATATAAGACAATTTTCTCTAGAGTTTTCCTTAGATTTGAGGGATTGAAGAGATTCATTTTTTAAATATTGGAAGTGGGTCTTTGAGATTCATCAAATTGGAGCATTGTAATGATGAAATTACTCTTACCTAGTTGATGGATAATCAATTTGGTAACGATTTTTACCTTTTTATAATGTCTAGCTAAAACCCAAATTTTTGGATTGTGATCATGTGATTATGGGCAGATTTAGTCTATGGGTATTGCTATTTGTTAGTTTAAATGCTATTTAGAAGTGAGTTTAATCATTAATTGTGGTTTAGTTTAAGAATTGTAGTTGCAAATGCAGTTCTATGTTTGTGTTCTTGACTTGCTCGAGAGAGTGGTTTTAGAACTAAGATTATTGATTGATGGTTTGTGGGTAATGGGTTGACCTGGGTTCAGCTCGAGCGAGTGAATCCTAAACCCAATCTCACACATTCAGCTCGAGAGAGTGAATGGATTAAGGTGTGGGCTGCTCTTATTTTGCATGCTTGTTGATGTTCAAGAGAAATCACTTGATTCGGGGTAAATTATTCGAGAGAAAAATTACCTCCATTATAGCCTAGCCTGCTCACTAATATGTAGCTATTTTCTAATAGTTTCAAGTACCAATATGTCTATATTTGCCTATAATCGATCACATCCCAAGAATCCTTCTCTATATTGTTAATTCGTATTGTTTGTGATTGTTCGTAGTTGTTAATCAAAACCAAAACCCCCATTTGACATTCATGTCACCCTAAATTTGAAGGATGTCTCTATTCGATAATTTTTATAACTATAACTGATTTGACCACAATTATACTTTCCAACTGAATCTGAAACATGTACAGCTCCCTATGGGATTCAACCCCAACTCATTTAGTTGGGTTTTATTTTGATTTACAATCATTGACGTTTAGAATTTGATAAAGTGTCTTCGAAACGTTATTAATCAGGGTTTTCTTCAATCATCAAGGGTTCTCTAAAATGTTGATTTAAATGATTGAATTATGATCTTTTATGCATGAATTGATTAAATATGATGATTTTCCAATGTAATCCCCTTTTTTTAAAGTTATGAATCATATGATGTGGGGTTTTGAGTATAAAGTAAGTGTTTTATGAAATTAAGCATCTACTGCAAGCTTTACATGTATTTATGATGAAATCCATATCTCCCGTGTTTTATTTGTGATGATGATTGAAAGTGAGTTTTGAACCTCAAGAGGTAAATTATGGACTTATGCATTTTCTTTTGAAATGTATGCAAATGTTTTAAGGGTTATTTGAGAATAAAGTACCAATGAAGATGTTGTGGTTAAAAAGGATATTCTCATAAACACATAACTAGCATGATGTGTAAGGTTTTCTCACATAGAAATGATTCTTAGGTTGAAATGCTTTCTCACCTAATTGAGTCAAAGAGTAACAACTATCCTAATGAACTAGCTTGGATTGGCTGTCCAAGGACACTTTTCCATGAATCATAATGAGGTCAAGTAAGAAATCAATATTTCGTGGGATTTATGCTTAGCACCGAGAGGATATTTTTAATGAGATGAAAGCTCTCCCGAGTGGAGGTAGGGTTTCTAGAAGCAATCTCATGAGATGGAAGCTCTACCGTAGTAGAGGCAGGGTTTCTAGTAGCAATCTCCTTATCCCTTAACTATGTGCCCCCATATGTTGATTAGCTAGTAGATCCACTTACGCTAGAAGTTCATGGTCCTTACCTTGGCAAGTAGAACAACACTTTTCGGTGTGGGAGACACCTAGGATCATGTTATAGCTCACACGGTCTCTATGTCGGTTAAGGCTAATTTTGCACATTAATAATGAACAAAGGTTACATCAAGAAGTATCGCATATGAGTTCAATGGTTTTAAAGACTAAGTTTGCTTGCATTGACCATGATCTTATGATTATGTTTTATAACTCTTTTATATCATGTTTAGTTTGGTCAATTGCATGTCATGAAATGAAATTAAATGTCCCTTTTAGCATAATTTAACTATTTTATGCATGACTATCATACTTGGTACATTTTTTTGTACTAACGGATACTCTTGCCTACCTTTCCCCAAATGTAGGGTCCGACAGACAGGGTCATCAGTTTCGTGGCTTGAGGTTGACATGAGATATTTCTGAGCTTTGGTGATTCCTCATGCTTCGAGGACGAACTTTCATTGTTTTAGTTTCTTTCATGTATTTCTCTTTTGGACATGATGTATAGGCTAGGCCAAATTTCATTCTATTGTATTAGATTTCTATGACGAGACAAGTGTATTAGACTTCCGCTTTACTTTTATAAAATGTTTTAGACTTGGACTATTGTGTTACTGTTATTGTTCTATTTCTTATGTCATGACAGCCAAGTGGCTTGTATGGAGTCCTTCGGGGTTCTATACGCCAAGTTACATCTAGGGGGTACCCCTAGGTCATGACACATTTCTTCAGCTATTGAGAGCAAACAACAAAAACACTAATAAGAAAGTTCTACTATAACCAAATAAGTTCACAAAAATACTTTAATAAAAAAATTTTAAACACCACTCTGTGGAAGCGGCACCATTTTTTATAACGCTCAACTACACTTCTTATGATTGAAAGTGTAGGCAGTCGCTAACATGTATAAACCCAATGGTGAGTTGGGATCGATCCCACAAGGAATGATACGAAAAGAATTCAAATACTAAATATGAAGGTGTTCTAATTTCGTGTAGAATAGAAATAAACAAAATGCAACATAATGTAAATTAATAAGTGACAATTATCAATATTAAAAAAGTTTGGTTATCAATTATTAATGAAGGCAATTAATGTGGGGTTTGAACAAGTAGAGAAGGGACCTTAGGAGTGTGTGAGCAATCGAATACTAATGGGTAATGAATAATTACTTTAAGTCATTGAATCTCAATGAGTAGGATGGATTATAACTATAACAACCATTTTTTCAATCAACTAGTATGTTTCAAGCATGTTCTTTCGAACCTCAACAAGCTTAACATTGCAAGGCAACCCAAATCCTTAATTTCATCCACTTTATCAAGCTGGGTTGTAAAGAGACAAATAGATACAACAATAAGTCATATATTCCACTCTTAGTAACTTTCACAAGCAAGCATAGAGAGCTAAATCTAGAACTAAATTTGCCACTTCAGTTCATCAATGAAAACATGAATAAATAAATGAACCTAATTCAAAACAATATTAAATTAAGCAAATAACTATACGCATAAGCTAATATTTGTATTCAATTACACAGTCATACCCCTACGGAAATGTAACGACCCAGGGCTACCCCTAGATTAACAGGGCACATAGAAACCCAAAAGTTCAATGTAAACCACTTAGCATATAATAATCATAACCACTTTAGAAAAGTTTGGAAATTTACAACATTTTTCATACAATCAAAGTCTTTATAAAAGCAAAGCCGAAGTCTATTACACTTGTCTCAAATGATCTAAATCAACTTTGAATAACTCTAGGGACACAGCCCATACATTAGTTCTAATCATAAAAAAAATACATAAAAGGAAAGGGTGATATAGTCCTCAATGCTATGAGGACTCAACAAAACTTCTCTTCTTGATCTATTTTGAACCTAGCCATGAGGATGGAAGTCAATATCGCCAAACCCTACATTTGATAAGAATGTAGGAAAGAGTATGTGTTAGTACAATAATGTACTAAATATGACGGCTAGCATAAATCATCAACATAAGCATATAAGACACATTAACCAACATAAGACATATACCATAATCATAAGAGACAATAACAGAAGTCAAGAGCATAAGAGGCATCATAATAAAACATATGATATAACATGATGGGCAATAATCATAACTTGTGGGCATAAAACATAATATCATAGGCATAGGCATAATCAATGCTTCCAGAACAACATAACATAAGAGAAGCACTTCATAAGTCACCTCAAGGCAAGCTTGTGGAAGGTCAAAGCTCATATCAAATCGACACATCTTGAATGACTACATTTTACATGGATATAATCATAATTCAAGTAGTTAAATTACTACAAGCATAATCTCATACTTCACCTCCTTGAGGTTCAAACGCACTTTCAATCATCACACATAGGGTTCAAGCACTAGACATGGATATCATCCTAACTCATGTGATTCTATCACTTCATGCATTCAAATATTGAAGAGGTAGATTAGGTCGGTAAGGTCCTTCCACAACAATTGTATCTAATAGTCTACCATCATCATATAAGCTTCACTATCAAGCCTTAACATTAATAATTGAATATATTAACTTTTACCCTCAAAGTCCTAGAAATCACATTCATACTACAAGCCTTACTCGCAAGCAATACTTCACGTGGTCATCATATATGTCAGATATACCATGAATTTATGGTATTTTTAATACATTTAACTTAAGAGTTGTGTATGTCTAGGGCCATTTTGTATTAGAACTAATGTTTATTGTGTTATATTTGTAGGATATAGGCTTGGACGAGGTTGAGAGAGATGACAGCTAAAATTCTACAGAAGGAGCCACCCATGGTGGTGACCTACGGACCGTAGGTCTAGTTACGGTTCGTCATGGGTAGGCGTGTAATGATCATTAGGAAAGTCTGACTAAGTGTGGAACTACGGGGGTGAGTGATAGAGGGTAGGTCGACCCACGGGCCGTCCTGCACATCTATCAATAATCACTGAGAGTTGAAGTTCCAGTACCTAATGAAAAGTTCTAAGTGTGGAGCCATGAAAGGGGACCCACGGACCGTATTGCATATCCATCGTTTGTAACTGAAAGTTGAAGGTTCCAGCCTCTGTGGAAAATTTTCTAAGTATCAAGCTATGGAGGGGACCTATGGACCGTAGGTCAATCCATGGTCCATAGGTCAGTCTCATCAATAGAAGCCGCGTCCAGATGTTTTATTTCCTTATTTCGTTTCCTTTTTGTTTAGGACATGGTTTTCTATAAATAGGGTATGTAAACCTCGATTTTGGGGGTTAGACACCTTTGTATACTTTCAATTCATGCTATTTTCTTGGGAATTAACTTGCATACTTTGGCAATTTGATTTCCTAATTTCGGTTTATAAGATTTTTGCTTTTATTTTCCATTGGAGATTACGAGTTTCTTCTACTCAATACCTAAGTTCATGAATTCTTCTTCTAAAATTATGAATTGTGTTCTTCCAAGCATGAGTAGCTAAATCCACAACTAGGGTTGTGGGAACCATGAGAAATTAACAACGTATGAATAATAACTAAGTAATTCTTGAATAGTGTGGATGCATGCATTGATAATTCTTTCGTTTAGCAGTCTTTTTAAAGGTGGCAAACATTAGAACTCGCCTTGTTTTTACTTTCCAGACCAAGGAGGTAGTTAATAAGAAATGAATTATCAACAGAAATTTAGTGTGATACTATCTAATGGTCTAATATCAATTGGTGAGAGGGTGAAAACTAAGTCATACATTGATATGATGTCTAATCTGAGGTAAAGGTAAGGGTTAGTAAATTATACACACGTAGTCGGACCAAGGTGTGGTGTGAAATTTCCTATTTGGCAAACCAAGCACTTACAGATACATATCTTACCACTTTGCATGTGATACACTAGGAAAGGATTACTATTATCAGGATTAATGCGTTCAGAGCTTTTCGGGAACATATACACCCTAGTTTCTCTCTCTCATTGATAACAACAAAGTTTGAATCTTGCTCACTTGTTACTTAAAAACAATCAATTATTTGTTACACAAACCTCCGCCCCCCCCCCCTTTTACTTACTTGTCTTAGAAATAAGTTGACTAAACGAATATAATCGTCAGTTAAGTTTAAGTCTAAACTATATTCCTCGTGGGATCGACCCCAACCTCTGAATTGTGTTCTTTAGTTGATAATGATCGCTTATACTTCTTTAGGGAAGTGTAATTTGAGTGTATCAAATTTTGGAGCTACTGTCGGGGAATAAGGCTTTTAGATTAAGTTTAACTACATTATTGAACTTTAGTCAATTATTTCCTAATTTTACTTTTATTTTTTGTTTTTTTATACATGTTTCTACTCTAGTGTATGCCAAGTACACGGAGTCGAGGTGAACCATTGAACCCATACAGTCCTGAGTTGAGCAGAACTTTAAGAAGGATGAATAATCAAGGTGTCCAACTCAACCCAATCGGTTGGAATCTAGGTGATAGAGTTGAGTTGCAACCTCCTGGGTTGTCAATGAGAATATTTAGGTTCATAGTGATAATCTACTTAGAGATGCATTGAGGGTGCAAAATCCGCCAGAACCAATGCTCCAAAATAACTATAGGGTCAAGTTTAATACTATTGAATCTGAAGGACCCATTGTTCTCCCTCCACTTCCTCCGGGGAATACATTCGTGGTGACTAGAAGTTTGATGCAAATGCTTACAACGAGGGGTTTGTTTTCTGGGATAGCTTCGAAAGATCTGCATGGGCACATGGCCAAGTTGAGGAGTTTTTGTGAGAGCTGTGTGGGGGACCAGAGCTTGATATGAATGTCATAGGGTTGGGAGTCTTCCCTCTATCATTGACCGGTGATGCTGTTGTATAGTTTTCTAAGCTTCCATACAACTCCATCCATACATGGGACCAATTGCACAAGTTGTTCATGGCCAAGTACTTTCCATTGTCAAAGAAGCTGAACCACAAAGATAAACTCAACAACTTCGTGGCACTACTTGGAGAGTCTGTGAGTAGTTCATGGGACAGGTTCACTGCATTTATTAGAAGTGTACCGAACCACCGCATTGATGATGAGTCACTGAAGGATTATTTCTACAGAGGTCAAGAAAACAATGGTAAGGATGTGCTTGATACTATCGCTGGAGTATAATATGGTTAGTGCACTTTTGAGGAGATCTCTGAGAAACTGGAGAAGATTTCCCAAAATAATAAAGCATGCAACACTCAAAAGTCTGACACAGGAAGAAGCACAGTTGCAGTCCAAGCTGCACCTAGTCAATCTGTCGATGACATTCGTGAGGAGATGGCGCAGATAAAGACAGAACTTAGGTTGGTATTGAAGCATGTAAACGGAGGTCCAAAAATATTAATGCGGGGAATTACTTGACTAGGACTCCACCACCACCGGATGAGGAATGTTACTTTGAGGAGGATGCTTACTTGGTGAATAATGAGACGGGGGGTTTCTGAGCCAACGCCCAAGGTTCTAACTCGGATAACTGGCGGCAAGGGCGAGGAAACCAAGGTCAAAACTATGGCAACTACAATCGAGAGGGTACCTATGCCTGGTATGGGAACTACAATCGCGATAACAACTATAACCAAAACAACTATGGTAACAGGAATGATAGGGTTGGGCCTTATGTTCCTCCACAAAATCAGGAATCTGGCAATAGGGAAGCTGGAGGTAGTATGTCACGGATTAAGGATATGATGAAGAGGTTTGATTCGACTGATGAGAATGTGAAGGAGATGCGAAATGACTTGTTTGGAATCGGTTAAAAAAGTTGATGACCATGTAGTGTCGATCAAGCAACTTGAGCAGCAAATGAATTAGTTGTCCACTGTTAGCCTGGCACACTTCCAAGCAACACAATCTAGAATCTGAAGAATGATAGGTATTGTATGTTAGTCACTACTTGAGAGGGTAAGCAAACCATTGGTCCACCTATGTCCTCTGAGGTTGAAATTGTGGTTGAAAAAGATGATGATGAGATTGAGGTTACTGGAGAGTCCAAGAATGCTACAAAGAAGTAAGCGGAGATAACCCAAAAAGTTGTCCCCATACCTAGACCTCCGCCTCCATTCCTATAGAGGTTGGTAAAGAAGAATGAAGAAGGGAAATACCACAAGCTTATTACTATATTGAAACATCATTCCATCAATGTTCCGTTGATAGAAGCTTTGGAGCAAATGCCTGGGTATGTGAAATTTATGAAATATTTGGTGACTAAGAAGAGGGCCGTAAGTTTTGAAGATGATGATAGGTTGGAACATTGTAGTGCTATGGCCACTAGGTCACTTGTGCTGAAGAAAGAGGATCCTGGTGCTTTCACTATTCCTTGTACTATTGGGTTATTGCATTTTCGAAGGTGTTGTGTTATTCATGTGCGAGTATTAATCTGATGCCATTATTTATTTACAAGAAGTTGGATTTATGGGCTCCAAAACCGACTGCGATGCAATTACTCATGGCCAATAGAACTGTGAAGAGGCCCATTGGTGTTCTACAAGATGTGCTTGTGAAAGTGGAGTCATTTATTTTTCCGGTATATTTTTTGATACTTGACTGTGAGGTTTATTTTTAGGTTTACATAATCCAAGGGTGACCATTCCTTGCTACTGGGCGTGCCTTGGTCGATATGGAAAAAGAGCAGATGAAGTTCCGATTAAATAGTGAAGAGGTAACTTTCAATATCTGTAGGCCTATGAAGTAGGAAAGCGATCTTAAGTCATTGTCAGTGGTGAATCACAATGTGGAGTAATTTTTTGATATGTGTATTGAAGAGCGGTTGGGTGTTGATACACTTGCAGCGGTAATGAAGAATTTTGAGGGTGATGGTATTGAAGACTATGATGAGTTAGTTGCCGCACTTGATAGGTTCAAATTCCATTCCAAACCAAAGAGACTGAAGTTAGATATAAAGAATCGTGACTCTCCTCCTACAAAACCGTTTGTCAAAGAGGCTCCAAAATTGGAGCTTAAGGCTCTACCATCACATTTGAGGTATGTATTCTTAGGGAGATGTGTTGAGGAGGTTTAGGTGGGGTAATGGGTGGACTATTGCGGGCATTATTGGAATTCCTCCTGGCATTTGTTCTCATAAAATCCAACTTATGCCGAATCACAAGCCTAGTATTGAGCACCAAAGGAGACTAAATCCACCTATGCAAGATGTAGTGAAAAAGGAAATCATCAAGTGGGTGGATGTTGAGTCATTTATCCCATTGTAGATAGTAGTTGGGTTTGTCTTGTTCAGTGTGTGCACAAGAGAGGTGGGATTACTATGGTACCTAATGCGAAAAATGAGCTTATTTTGATGCGGCTTGTGACTAGATGGAAAGTATGCATGAACTACTAAATATTGAATGCTTGAACAGAAAAGGACCACTTCCCTATGCCCTTCATAGATTAGATGTTGGACCGCCCTGCTGGTAAGGGTTGGTATTACTTTCTTGATGGTTATTCCGGCTACAATCAGCTCTCCATATCTTCGAAAGACCAAGAGAAGACCACATTCAGTTGCCCTTATGGGACTTTCGCCTTCAAACGGATGCCATTTGGGTTGTGTAATGCTCCAGCGACCTTCCAGCGTTACGTGATGTCTATTTTTTTTGATATGGTGGAGGAAACTTTTGAGGTATTTGTGGAGGATTTCTTTGTGGTAGGTGACTCATTGATGGTTGCTTGTATCATTTAGCCGAGGTACTGAAACGGTGTGAAGAGTGCAATCTTGTGCTCAATTGGGACAAGTGCCACTTCATGGTGAAAGAGGGGATCGTTCTGGGACATCAAATTTCTGAGAAGGGTATTGAGGTTAATAGAGCTAAAGTTGAGGTAATAGAAAGGCTTCCACCACCTATCTCTTTTAAAGGTGTTAGAAGTTTTCTTGGGCATGCAGGATTTTATAGGATGTTTATCAAGGATTTCTCTAAAATTGCACACCCATTGTGCAAATTGCTCGAAAAGGAGTGTATGCTTGATTTTGATAATACTTGTTTGAGAGCATTTGGAGAGTTGAAAGAAAAGCTAGTTTCCGCACATATCATTATTTCACCGGATTGGGGGCAACCGTTTGAAGTGATGTGCGATGCGAGTGGAGTGGCGCTTGGTGTGGTATTGGGACAAAGGTGAGAGAAGATCCTTCATCCTATTTACTATGCAGGCAAAGCTCTAAATGTGGCTCAAAAGAACTATATAATGACTGAACAAGAAGTCCTTGCTGTGATTTTTGAAATCGAGAAATTTTGATCCTACTTGCTTGGTACTAAGGTCATAGTGCATACTGACCATTTTTCATTGAGGTATCTGATGTCTAAGAAGGATGCAAAACCAAGGCTGATTAGATGGGAATTTTTGCTGTAAGAGTTTGATTTATAGGTGAAGGACAGAAAGGGGATAGAAAATCAAGTTGCCGATCATTTGTCTAGATTAGAGGAGGAAGCTTTGCTCAATCTAGGAGATGGGGCTGAAATTAATGATACATTTCCAAATGAACATGTATTGGCTACTTCTCATTATCTTATTCCTTGGTTTGCAGACTTTGCTAACTACTTGGCAAATGATCTGGTTCTTCTGGATTTGTCTTTTCACCAAAGGAAAAAGTTTATGCATAATGTGAAGAAGTTCTTCTGGGATGAGCCTTATTTGTTCTGTATTTGTGCTGATGAGATTATTCATCGCTTGATGAGTATACTAGAGGCCTGTCACTCTTCGGCTGTTGGTGGGCATCATAGAGGAATTCGGACTGCGCATAAGATTTTGCAATCTGGGTATTACTGGCCTACCATCCACATAGATGCTCTTGATTTCGACAAGTCTTGTGATCGTTGACAAAGAGAAGGAGGAATTTCAAAGAGGCAAGAGCTACCTATGAATCTGATATTGGTGATTGAGTTGTTTGATGTATGGGGCATTGATTTTATGGGTCCATTTGTCAGTTCACATGAGATGAAGTATATTCTTGTTGCAGTTGATTATGTGTCAAAATGGGTGGAAACAATTGCGCTTTCAAACAATGAAGGTAAAAGTGTCACCGCATTCCTGAAAAAAAAATATCTTCTCATGATTTGGCACACCGAGGGCGATTATCAGCGATGGAAGTTCCCACTTTTGTAATAAGTTGTTCAAGGCATTGCTAGAGAAATATGGAGTCCATCACAGTGTAGACATTCCTTACCATCCACAGTCTAGTGGGCAACTTGAAGTGTCCAACACAGATATAAAGCAAATCCTTGCTAAGACTATGAATGCAAATAGAGCTGATTGGTCGAGGAGGCTTCATGATGCTATATGGGCCTATCACACGTCATTCAAGACTCCCATTAGTATGTCCCCCTACCAACTTGTATATGGGAAGTCTTCCTATTTGCTGGTAGAGCTAGAGAATAAGACTATGTAGGCGCTAAAGAAGTTGATTTTGGATTGGGGGGCCACATCGAGTCAAAGAGTGAATGACATGAATGAGCTTTATGAGTTTCGTCTAAAGGCTTACGAAAGTTCAACCTTGTACAAAGAGAAGATGAAGAAGTATCATGATAAAAAGATTGAAAAATGTGAATTTGTTGTGGGAGATCTTGTGCTTCTATTCAACTCAAGGTTGCGCTTATTTTCTTGCAAGATCAAGTCTAAGTGGACCTGGCCATTCATAGTCACTCAAGTATTCCCACATGGAACGGTCGACATCGAGAACAAGGAAGGAACAAGGTTCAAGGTGAACGGGCAAAGGATCAAGGTCTACATAGGGAAAGAAGAAAGTGTGCAAGAACTAGTTGAGGTCTACTACCTTGATGAAGTCTGAGTAATCAAGGGGCTTGCATCGTGCCACGACGTTAAATCAAGCGTTGCTTAGGAGGCAAACCAAGATGTACAATCTAGCCAACTATAGATTTTTCTTTACAATTTTGGAGTTTTCTTTGTTTATTTGAATTTCTGTAATCCATTAGATAGGCATTTTATTTTTGTGTTAGTATTAGCTAGATTAGCATAGGATCCGTGTCGAAAAAGTGTCCAGAAAATGTAAAAAGAAAAGCCTAACGGTTGCTACATGTGTAGCGATGAATAACTAAATATGTGGAAATAGGTTCTGCAGACGTCTACGGAACCCATCAACGGTCCGTGGGTCCATCCACGGACCGTGAATGGTGTCCGTAGACCCTTAGGTAAGTCATCAAACTTTCTAAGTGTAAGAGTGACCTACGGACTGGAACTACGATCCGTAGGTCGACCCACGGCCTGTAGAGGGTGTTTCATGAGTCCAAACTAGGGTTTCTGGAGACCTAACTTGAACACCCTTTTAATAAAAACCCCTCATTTCAAATACACCCCCATTACCCAAATTCCCTCCTAACCGTTTCTAACCCCTCCAAATCCCAAAACTCCCTTATTAACTCCCCAAATCACTCATCTCTCCCATACATATCATCTCATCCCCCATCATTCAATTCTTCTCTCCCAAAAATTCATCACACTCTCCCCTTGCAAAAGAATTCTCGGTCCGAGTTTGGTGTCAAAATCTTGTCAAAGGGTTTAAGGAGTCTATTGCATCACAGAATCACCCACTTCCATTACTTGTAATGTAAATGACTTCACCTTGACTTTGAATTCACTGTTCATGGTTGTATTATGAAGTCCCGAAGTGTATCTTGACCTTGGGTGGTAAACATTTGTGTGTAAACATTGAATTGTATGCTAGAATCCCCTTGGGATGAAATAATATTATTGTGTTGTTCTTTGTAACCAAATAAATTAGGGTAAATAGTCTAAATGATAGTTTTGACCTAGGGTTTCTAGTTTCGGTGGTTAATAAGTCATATTGTATGTTAACGGAACACTAAGGATGACAAACTACCATATATTGTGTTGAAATTGCATGATTAAACCTAGGTTGATTAATTTATGTGTTGAAACCATGAGTACAAAACAATGTTTGTCTGAAACCTGGATGAGTCTTGACCCACGAGACCCTGTCCACGAACCTTAGGTCAACCTACGGACCGTATGTCGGGTCTGTGGGTCTGTTGCACATGAAATATTCACAAAGTATCAAACCACAGAGTTGGACTACGGTCCGTCGTTCAATCGACGGACCGTTCTACATAACCGTGGTCCACCAACGAATCATAGGTACCCACCATGGGTGGGCACTGTTGCTACTTCCCATAAGTTTTTTTTTCATTTTGATTAATTTCTTGTTCTAAAATTTTTCCGAGTGTGTTCTTGCCTTGTGCTGGTACTAACTAATCTTCTACAGGTACTATGGCTCCCAAACAAGCTCCCACTTACGCCTAAAGGGGCAGATCAATATGTGGCACCTTTCCTTCGGTTGATCGATGAGGACACTGATGTGGAGACTTATGGGGATTATGTCCCACCTCCTACTAGGACATCCCCCACTGTACTACGCACCACACAGAATCAAACCTGGTGGCTAATTTTTGACGTGGTCACTGCCCCCCAGTCTGATGAGGAGGCCACACCGATCGGTTCACCTACTTGATCTGAGTCTGCATCCATCTCCGGCTCCAACTCTGATGGTGCCACTGCCTCATTCTCCGAGGCCACTAGTGTAGGTGAAATCTCAGTTCCCCCAAACACCGATCTTGCACCGATCGCTTAGGAGCCCAATCGATAGTGCGTGAGTGGCCAGTGGTAGATATATAGAGACACTCTCATGCTGACTAAGAAGGAGAGGATGGCTCAATTTGTCACTGAGGAGCGCCGGATACTCACTGCAACGTTTATACCATGCCCGACATCCACCAGCTCCTCTAGAAGCATAAGTGTTAGTGGATGGCCCGTAGCCTAGGGGCCTTCATTGAGGATATAGTTAGGGAGTTATATGATTCCTACACAGCCACCCTCAGAGGTTTTATTGAAAGATGTCACTGCTCAAGCTCCACTCGCGGATACACTAGTGCGTGGTTTTATGTTGATATATCCAGGACCACCATCCGCAGGTTCCTCTACGGTCCAGGCCATACTCTACTAATCAACATGGCTGAGTTCGACTATCGCTGGGAGATTGCTCGGAGTGGGGAATTCTAGAGGAATATAGAGCAGAGGGAGACTTTTTTGCACTGGTTATCCCATCATCTTTGTACAGACAAAGAGCGCACCGAGTGGGTCACCCCACGAGCTTGTGTATCAAGAAGGCCACCCTAACAATTGAGGCCAAATTATTTTGGTTGTTGGTGCGGAGCTGGGTGTTTCCTACGTAGGCAGATAATGTGCTTTCATGGGACTGCGCAGTCATGGTAGCAACTTTGGTTGCTGGAATTGAGATCAATTTTGTCTGCATACTGATTACAGAGATACACGAGAGGGCCTTCAAGGCCACCACCAACTTACCCTTCCCATACCTCATTTTCTAGCTGTGCAGATATTCTGTAGTGTCGGTTTAGCATTGTCACAAGCTGGTGCAGGCGACCAACACTCTAAATATTGGCCTGATTCGGGATGAGGTCAATATAGCTGGACCTCGCAAAGAGCCGCAGGTTGAGGTGCCACCATTTGGAGAAGACTTGGTTGGTGATGTGGAGCAAATGCAGGGTGAGGAGCCTACCCCTCTAACCACTACTGAGGATGCCCCGGTTTCCCATTCACCAGCTGCCAGTCAGGCCCCTAGCTCCTCCAGAGCCACCCCCTCATCAGGGTCTGCTACCGTGCCTCTAGCCCGGTCCAGAAGCTGGAGGCCTAGATGGCTACACTATTTCAGCATGTGTAGCCTTAGATGCAGCGTGCGATTGAGGAGTCCACAACTAGGGTTGAGCAGCGGTTGAAGTAGATGATGGACCATAAGGTTTAGGTCGTTCACCACCGCTTTGATGCATTTGAGTTGCGCATCCTAGAGCGAACAACCCCCACCACTGATGTTTCTGCTTTCAAGACGAAGTTAGCTAGTCTTCGACTTGATCTTGACACCCTCCTAGCTCTACCAGAGACTTAGCCTGAGTTGGCCCCCACAACACCAGTTGATAATACGGTGTTGGATGCATTATTCGGAGATGGGGTGGGGTAAATGGATTGTGAGTGATAGGGTGAAGTCTGAATAACCAAACTTATAATCCTCTCTTGGGGTTTTCTTGCCTGTGTTCTTTTCCCCTATGAGACTGTTTAATTTTTGTTCAACCGGCATGTTTAGGAATGTATATGTAGGAGTAAGTATAAAAAATGAAAGCAAGATGGCATGAGAAAAAAAAGATCCCTATCCAAAAATGTTGAATTGTGCTAGGTGTATAGTCTTGATGAGTTGAATGTGTTGGATCTCAATGTGACAGGATAAGAACCAATTTGAACTCATGACTTAAGCTAAACCTTGAACTGGGTAATCTGATAATCTGATAATGAAACAATGTGCCAAGGGTGTGTGAGAAAAGTTGAATGTTCAGACAGTTATGCCAATATAGAACTCACCTCGTTGGTCCTGCTAAGATGATCTAGGCTAGAAGTTGGGAAGTGATCATAGGCCCTTGTTAAAATTAGTCCACATAACCCTATAAGGATCCAACCAAATGAATTCAATGGTCCCTTTGATCCAAATATTTGAGCCTAAAATAAACTATTTCTTTTGATTCACCTAACAAACATTCCCTAAAATAAGTGTTTTGGCCCCGGTCCCTCCTTGGACATGTGCACCTTGACTTAGGCCAAAAGCCTAAGTTAAGGGTGGCTAATGCAAAAGTTACCTCAATCTTGGCCCTGGTCCGACATCGGATATTGTGCCCCTCAACTAATGGAAAATTCATAAGTTGAGGGTGGCTATGAATGACGAAACTGAAAGAAAAAAGGGTATGAAAAGAGTTTTGTGTTGAAAATAGAAAAAGAAAAGATAGAAGAGGATGTGACTGTGTGCAAAAGAAGCAAAAAGATGATAAATAAAAGTGCTAAAAAAAGAAAAAAAGGATGAAAGTGAAAACTAAGAGCCACAAAGTCAAAAGTCACATCCATGTCGAAAGGAGTCAAGGAAAAGAAAGTAAAATGAAAGGATGCCAAAAATAGGTTGAGAAAAGAGGTAAAAAACCAATGTAATGTCAAGTAGGGCAGAAAGTCACTGAAAAGTACCCAATTGTACCACACCTGACCTTGATCCTACGTTACAAGCTAAGAAAGTGCTATAGTGATCCAAGCAACTAGTTTGGAGAGTCTAAGTAGTGAAATTAAGGGCAAGCCTATGGTATTGAGCACTAACTGTACTTTAAGTCACTTCTGAGCGTGAGTGTTGGATAAATCCTAAGACTCAAAATTCTTATCTTCTGTGTGGAAAGGATTTCATTTGAAGTGAGGGCACCAGTTACATTGTCGGAGAGTTAGTACCTTGGTGATTGTGAAAAAAGTGTATGTTGTGTGTCTATTGGCCGATCTATGTCATAGCTTGATTCATATAAGTTAGCTTGCTGAGTCTAAAAGAGAAGATTTTCACTAGAAAAGGGAGTTGGGATAGAAAGCCATGTGATTGCTCGAGTTTGAATGTTTGCTTTTACACAAGTGTCGTTTAGAGTCTTAGTGCATTGCTTGAGGACAAAGAACAAATTTAAATTTAGGGTGTCGATCTACCGTGATATTACGGTATTTTTAATACATTTTACTTATGAGTTGTGTGTGTCTAGGGCCATTTTGTATTTGAACTAATGTTTATTGTGTTATATTTGGAGGAAATAGGCTTGGACGAGGTCGAGAGAGATGATAGTTAACGTTCTGTAGAAGGAGCCACCCATGGAGGTGACCTATGGATCGTAGGTGCAGTCACGGTCCATCGTGGGTAGGAGTGGAATGATTATAAGGGATGTCTGACTAAGTGTGGAACTACAGAGGCAAGTGACGGAGCATAGGTCGACCCACGGTCCGTCCTGCACATCCGTCAATGATCATTGAGAGTTGAAGTTCCAGTACTTGATGAAAAGTTCTATGTGCGGAGCCACGGATCGTAGGTCAACCTACGGTCCGTACTGCACAACCATCGTTTGTAACTGAAAGTTGAAGGTTCCAGCCTCTGTGGAAAAAGTTCTAAGTAACAAGCTACGAAAAGGACCTATAGACCGTAGGTCGATCCCCGGTCCGTAGTCAGTCTTGTCGATCGAAGCCGCATCCAGAAGTTTTATTTCCTTATTTCTTTTCCTTTTTATTTAGGACATGTTTTTCTATAAATAGGGTATATAAACCTCATTTTTGGGGGTTAGACACCATTTTATACTTTTAGTTCTTCATATTTTCTTTGGAATTAACTTGCACACTTTGGAAATTTTATTTCCTAATTTCGGTTTATAAAATTTTTGCTTCGATTTTCAATTGGAAATTACAGGTTTCTTCTACTCAGTACGTAAGTTCAGGAATTGTTCTTCTAAAATTATGAATTGTTTTCTTCCAACCATGAGTAGATAAATCCAAAACTTGGGTTGTAGGAACCATGAGCAATTAACAACGTATGAATAGTAACTAAGTAATTCTTGAATAGTGTTGATGCATGCATCGGTAATTCTTTCGTTTAGTAGTCTTTTTAGCTGTGGCCAACGTTAGAACTCACCTTGTTGCTACTTGCTGGACTAAGGAGGTAACTAATAAGAAAAGAATTATCAACAGAGATTTAGTGTGATACTATCTAACGGTGTAATGTCAATTGGTGAGAGGGTGAAAACTAAGCACTACATTGATGTGATGTCTAATCAAAATTAAAGGTAAGGGTTAGTAAATTATACACACGTAGCCGGACCAAGGTGAAGAGTGAAATTCCCTATTTGGCGGCCCAAGCACTTAGGGATACATATGTTACCACTTTGCATGTGATACACTAGGAAAGGATTACTATTATTAGGATTACCGCATTAAGAGCTTATAGGGAACACATACACCCTAGTTTCTCTCTCTCATTGATAACAATAAAGTTTGAATCTTGCTCACTTGTTACTTAACAACAATTTGTTATTTGTTACACAAACTCCCCCACCTCCCTCCTTTTTACTTACTTGTCTCGAAAGTAGGTTGACTAAACGAATATAATCGTGAGTTAAGCTTAACTCTAAACCATATTCCACGTGGGATCGACCCCAACCTCTAAGTTGGGTTCTTTACTTGATAACGATCGCTTATACTTATTTAGGGAAGTGTAATTTGAGCATATCAATGCCTAATTCTCAGGACAATCTAACCACATGCTTCATTCTTAAGAAATTCAAATCATATATCATTATATAAACTCCATCTCAACACTACTAATCATATTTATTAAGTAAGCCCTAATCTAATCAATTTATGTCTACAAGCTTTACTTTTCATACTATGTGTTGTATTCTCAAGAAATTCATAAAGTAATTCATCATTCTTAAAAGGTCACATCTAAGCCTTCAATTTCCCCTTTCGTGGCATAAAACCAAAATATATAAATTTCACCCTAGAATCTTAGGTTAAGAAAGAATACATGTATAATCATACTAAAAACAAGTAATTATATCATAAACAATCACAAATAATCATACTCCAGTCAATTGGATGAACATACGACAATACCCACAATATAGGAAGGAACCCTAATTGGAATTGGAGATTCGTCTTCACATTTAGGGAAACACGGGGGCTTCATAGATGAAAGGATCCATGAATGAACAAGCCATCATACATTGATTACAAAGCCTACCAAGCTTGAAACAAATGGAAACTTGACCTAGATTGGCCCTCTTCTTCTTCTTCTTCTTCCTCCTCTTTGAGTTTTCTAGAGAAAGAAATATTTGAAAGGATGAACTTGGGGTTTTGATTTGGGTTTTGGGAGTAAATGACTTAATTGGGGAGTTTGAAGGGTTAAAATAGCTTATATAGGTATACTAAGACTATACAAAACGACTTACTTAATACTAACTAAATTTGGAATTTCTCACTTTATTCTTAATTAGGTAGCCTGGTGCCAGGCACCAAGACCGCCTTCACGAACCGTCAAGGGTTCCACGGCCCGTAATGGTGCTTGTGGTCCCTTGACAAGTCGCTAAGCCATGAGGTCTTTGCAACCCCTAAGTTTAGGGTATGTCGACGTCCGCTCTTGATTAACGTGTCAAACACAACTTATCCAATTCTAGGTGCAAACGATCGTTAAGAAATGTAAAACCCAACAAATGAATTGGAGTCGAACCCACAGGGAGAGGTACGTGTTAAAATTAAATTAAGAAGTACAAATGTGATCTAACTAGCTATAGGAATAGACATTATCGAAAAAGACATGAAACAGATCAAAAGGGGTGACACGAATGTCAGAGGGGGGATTTTGTTTGCAATTATGAACTACAAAAAAGTTACACAAAACAGAATTAACAATACGAAGAGGAATTCTCGAGATGTGATCGATTATATAAACAACTAAATATCAGTGAGTAGGCTAAACTATAATGGAGATAGCTTTCTCTCAAACAACTACCCCAAATTTGGTGATTTCATTCGAACGTCAACAAGCATAGAAATTCAGAACAACCCACACCATAATTCATTCACTCTCTCGAGCTAGATGGGTAGGATTGGGTTTAGCATTCACTCTCTCGAGATGAATCCATATCAACCCAATACATACAAACCATTAATTAAAAACCTTAGTTCCAAAACATCTCTCTCGAGCAAGCTTAGAACACAAAATTAGAACTGTATTGGCAACTACAATTCATAAATTAAACCTCAGCTACTGATTAAACCCACTTCAATATAGCATTTAAACTAGTAATTAACAATTCCCATAAAATAATTCAACCCATAATCACATGATCATGCTCCACAAATTGGTGGTTTAGCCAAGCATCATAAAAAGGTAAAATGGTTACCAAATCGATTCACCATCAACTAGGTAAGAGTATTCAAGCCTTTACAATGCTCCAAATTGAAGAAAATTAGTAACGCACTTGCAAAATCTCTAAATGGAGTCTCAAAAATCTTTCAAGTCTATTGGGAAACTCTCAAACTTCAAAGAAAACTACTTTAAATGGTAGGAAGCTATTCAATTTACAATTCGAAATCCTATTTATAGTAGCCACAAAGGGCCATTTGGCTACGTAAGTCGGGTCCGCCAAGCAGTTCGGTGAACCACCATTTTCTCTGTTCTACCGCCTTTATGCATTGGCTCTCAGCATCCTCAAGTCCTGTAACTTTGGGCGATCAATCTTGTCATCGCGGAACTGATCGGTGATTCACTGATTGCCCTTTTCCTGTTGCCCACTTGGTTTTTTCCCTCAAGGCTAGCACACTGGAACTTTAGGCGGAGTGAAGAGCCACTCGTTGAGTCACCGAGTGGTCTTAGCGATCACCAGG
>JAJONQ010032572.1:0-12687 GCA_036250385.1 Solanum microdontum | reverse complement strand
TAATATCGGTTCGAATTGCGGTTCTATTTGATTTTTTAACCATAACCATGAACAACCCTACTTATTTTCTTACCTGGATTGTTGCCATAAAAAAAAAACTCTCTTCCAATACGTGATAAATTTTGAATTTCGAGAATTAAACCGTTTAATTTTATGCAGGAATGAAATCCTTGATTTTTCTAAAAATAAAATTTACATTTTTAAAAATTTACTATAAATCACAATAATTAATAATTCAAAATATTATAAAGACATAAAAAATTATTACTGTACTTAATTTTGAATCTCAAAACTCGAAAGATATATATCGATGAGAGGGAGTATTAATTAAAGTGCCATATTGAATTCATGTTATTTTTTCTTGATTGTACTAAAACACGTCAATAGACACTACGAGAAAAAAGGCATTTCCCAACAATTAGTTTTGTTGCTATATATAGGATGTTGTTGCAAAAAGTACTTTTGGCAACAATATAAAAGTTGTTGCATATTGCTGCAATAAACGCTGATGCGAAAAGTTTTTGCAACAACAAAATATATTGATGCCAAAAACTAACTTATTGCAACCAAAATAATTGTTGCCTTACATCAATATAGTTGTGGCTCATAAAAAATTTCGCAACAAAATTTAGTGTTGCCACAAATTAACTTTTTTACCAACAATATCAGTTGTTGTAAAAAATTGACAAAAAGTTAGTTAGTAATGTGTTGGGAAGGCTTTTAGCAACAATAAATTTTATTGCAATAAACATATTTATTATATACCTTTAGCAACAATTTGTGAGTTGTTGCTAAATACATAATACACATTTTCTTTTTAGAAATTTTATACAAATATTTCTACACTTTTAGCAACAATTTGTGAATAGCTGCTATATACACAATACACTTTTCTTTTAGAAAATTTTCACAAATATTTATATTAAGAATTATATAAATTTGCAAATGTCAATATAAGATTGATATTCCAAAGAACTAAATACTTCTACATATGTTTGTACTTGTAAGAAAAAATAATAAGCAAGTCGTTAATTATATTCTAATCCTACTAGTTATAACTTTTGAATAGTCCGATCTTCCAATAGTACTGGTATTGAAGCAATGGTTCAATTATGCATGTTCATCCTGCAAATAAAAGATAAATATAATTATAATTTGACAAAGTAAGTTATAAAATACACAAATATAAATCTAAAAAGCAGAGATATTCGCATGAATGCACTCACTAATACACCCAAACACACTTTAACCCTCCTGATAAATCTCCTTTTCATTTGAAAATGACCAAAATCACAAGCACTATAAATTATGTACAGAAGAGAGAGTGAGATGTTCCAGATTTGGCAAAGGATCATCTGTTCACTTCCTTCAACCCCAAGAATGTCAAAAAAACAAAAGGAAGTAAAACGTATAATCTTAATCTCCTGGAATAATTTTGTGAAATAAACTTTTTAAACAGTTTCCAGCTTCCTGGAGACTTCCCTTTTCCCTTCTTATCAAACCTGACCAAGAACATTGATTGAGTTTAAAAAGAGATAATAGCTGAATGTGAAATCACAAGAACTCTCTATGTGTAGTGATTTTAATCCATCAAAACTCTTCTTGTTCACAATCAACTTCCTGCTGGCATACTACTCTCCAAATCAGATGCAGACAATATCTCATCAAAAGAAGTCGATCTAAGACAGCCAAATCATATGCACAATCAAGCAATTGCAAATGACAAAGATTACCAATATCTGGTAACTCTTTCAACTCATTGCAATTTTGTAGTATTAGAGATCGTAGTTGACATAAACTATTGATGGAAGAAGGCAGTGCTCTAATACCAGTATGACTCAGATTCACAACTTTTCGAGCTGAAAATGGAAAACAAGAGATATTTAGGCAACATACCTCACTTGATTTATTCTTTTCCAGCTCTACAATTTTTGCCTCAAGTGATGATTTTTCACTCAAATGCCTCTTTTTTGTTTCTTCTGCGGTACGCAACATAGAACGAGCTTTCAACTCTTCATGGATCTTTTCAAAGACCTGCAATTAGTGAAGTCACATGAGTTTCTGCTTTATGGATACTAATCTGGACAAAATATAAAGGCCAAATAATATTTTATAGCTTTACCTGATTATTTGCGTCAACCAACTCTTTCGGAATAGTTTTCTTTGAACCTTGAGAACTCAACTTTGGAAGCCGCATCTCTATGCTTCGCTTCTCTGATAGGGCAGCCTATAAGGAATGGAGTAGTAAAATGAATGATTGTCCCCTTAATAAATCAAATTTAATAACATTAAAAAAATACCTTAAGCTCTACATCTTTTTCATTGCACAATGAACTGAATTTATCACAATCATAAATAGCCATTTCTAAGTTTTGCTTCTCAAAAGTCAAGATATCTTTCAAGTTATCCAATTCTTTTTGCATCTGTGATTCTTGGTTTTGCATTCCATGTAAATCTTCCTGCAACTGCTCATCAATACAAAGATTATAAGCTTGAAGTAAACATATATCTAAAATATATTTATTAAATATTGTGTTTTTTTGTTGTAATTAAAATGATAGATGGATATGCATAGAGATACAACTGACACAAGGAGAGGAAAAATCTATTCCAATAATAATATAGGAAGTCAATGTTAACAATAAAGAACAATCTCTATTTTCATCTAATTACCAGCAACATATACTTGTAAACAAAAACAAATTTTCAGCAACATATACTATTTTCATCTAATTACCAGATGTAATGCTCGAACAAACTAACACCATATGTTTTGAGATCAATGAGCAATACCCGACAATAGCACTAGTTCAACATGTAATAATAATAATAATTAGAGTTTGCTTACCTAGAGAGGCAGGAGGACTAAACATCCTAGATGTAGCCTATTGGAACAAGATAGCTATATGCAAGTTGCTATGAAATTTGTGCTGTAAAAAAGATAAGTTATGGGTCAAGTGGGTCCACTTCTAGTACATAAAGGGCAATTCTATCTGGAAATGCACGCGAAAACATGCTTCATAGGTGGTGCAGAAGATTTTTCAAGCAAAGAAGTATCTGGAGGAAGCGGACATAAGGGAGGTGGAGCTTGTAGCAATGGATGCATTTTCCATTAAAAAGATGTATGTGTGATTGAGAGGTAATTTCCCAGTGGTAGAGTGGTGGAAACTGATTCACAATAACAAGGGTTCCCCAAAAGGTAATCAGGAAAATAATCCAAGAAGTCGTGTTCAGAGGATCATATCAAGCACGCCTACCAGCAGCCAATGCAAGTCTAAATTTTTACCCTTGAGAATAGACAAAATAGATATGAGACATTTACTTACCCAATTGTTATTCATTAGACTTGCAGAACTTGTCTCTTTTGAATTAGTTGAAGTTGTAATGATATTGAAAATCGAAGCAGGAAGGCCATTCTGTTAAATATGGTACAAATTAATAACTTAGTATGTCGATAAAAGAAGAATAGAACGAGGAAGAGGCGAAGATGTATAGTGAGAGTGAAAAAAATTTAAGTAGTAATGTAGCATCTACTAATTTAGCGATGTATACTATAAACAAATACCTTGGGATTCTGCAAATGAGATACTAGCGCCATCATGCTCTCTTTTAACAATTTTTGGTCATGCACTAAACGAACTTCCATTACTTCTCGGTTTTTTCGCTCCTCTTCAAGTTGATTCTTAACTTCCATTAGCTTGCTTTCTACACTCTCTCGTTTACGACGTTCTTCTTCTGCTTCCTTTAGTTGTGCTTGAAGTTGTTCTTGAATTTCATTTCTAGATATTCTACTTGCTGACTTAATTCCAGATCCTTGACAAAGAATGTACTTTGGTTTTTCTCCCATTATTTGCACAAATGCAACATTAATAATAGGATCCACATTCGTACCCTCTTCAATTTCTTGAATTTTTTTGGAAACAACATCTTTCACTTTATCCTACAAAAAAGGTTATACTAGCTCTCCGTATTTATTTAAATAAACTCATTCTATGAATAAAGGTAAAAAAAAGGTACATTCACTTCAGCAGAAGTATTAGTAACCCATTGCCCATTTGGCTTCATGTGAGTTATTTCCCAAAGTTTTTGAAAATTCAGCTCTTTTCCAGTGGTTGTGTCCCTCTATCAAAACAAATGAAATTATGTTATTGTTGAAATTGTAACAATAATCGATCAAAAGAATTTACATATATCTCACCGCTTCATAAGACACTGCTTGAAAAGTATTTCTGCCGCAAATATGATTCACTTCTTGTTTTGCCTTGTTATTTTTGTTTCTTTCACTCATTTTCTGCATTGATGTTGAGTTTAGAAATTTATTTTGATCTAAGTATATAACAAGTCAAAAAGAAAAACAAACAATATAAAAGGTTACTGAAAGGGTAAGATGGAGTGTCATCAACTCATGGAGAAGATTACTAAAAGGGTAAGTAATGCTTATGCTAGGAAGCTCTCTTATGCAGGAAGACTACAAATAACCAATGTTGTTTTCTTTTTGATATTTAACTTTTGGGGTGGAGTCTTTATCTTACCTCAAAGAGTACTCAAGGCTATGGATAGAAAATGCAAAGATTTTATATGGGGAAGTAGTGCAGATCACAAAGAAAGGCTCTTATGGTTGCCTAGGACAAGGTGTGCCTCCCAAAGAAATTTGGAGGACTAAATGTTAAGGGATGCAGAAACTGGAATGAAGCTTCAGTTGGCAAGTTATTATGGCAAGTTTCAGAGAAGCAAGACATTCTCTGGGTAAAAATGGGTACATGGAGTGTATATAAAGCAACATAGAAATATCAGGAATCACATTCCTACTGACTGTAGTTGGTACTGGAGGAAGTTGACCTCTCTGAAAACCATAAGATGGCAGATTGGTACAAAAATGACAAGTAGAAGTTGACAAAAGGTGGCACTTATTCAGTCACAAGGAGCTATAATGCACTGATAGAGGCTCAAACCACAGGCTATGGGAAGCAAATCTTATATGGACAAAAATTTGTAGCCAAAACATAGATTTATCTTATCGTTAGCAAATCAGAATAGATGCTTACCAAGTCTAGAATGATGCGAGTGAACATTCATGTGGAGGATGCAAAGTGTTGTCTCTGTTTGGCAGGGGTAGTAGCAACTCCTCAATACCTATTCTCCGAGTGTGACTGGATTACTGCAGTTCGACATGGTCTGACAAACTGGACAGAGGTCTAAATGGTTCAGAAGAATCTGAAATGGCTGAAATAAAGGGTATGGAAGCAAATACAAAATTTGCTAGCAAAATGGGAGGCAATGATCTATCAGACATGGAAAGCAAGAAATTGAAAGATTTTTCAAAGCATAGATGTGAGTACAAGTTTTGTGATTGTATAAATACAGAAAGAAGTGAGAGCTCAAATAGCCATTCTCCAGAACACAAGGTGTCGGATTCTGTTGAGAAGACTAATTAGAGAGCAAATAGGTTAGATCAAAAGAATGATTTGTTTGTATTTGGTAATAGCTTATGTTTTATTTTCCTTGAATAGCTTTGATTAAGACCTGGATAGTCCTAAACCTCTTCTTGGAGGTGGTTGGGACAAGAGGTGCTCTTTAGGTTGTAAATTTGAATTTTTCATGTTGGAGTAATAGTAGTATTCACAGTTATTACCAAAAAAAATATAAAAGGTTAAATTTTTCACTTTTAAATACCTTAAAATCATCAGAGCTGAAGTAGTCTACCAAGAATTTCCATTCAGCTTCATTAACATCTATTGGTATGTTTGCAGACTCTCTTCTTTTGTAGCAAATTTCTTGAAATGGTCATGATGTATACTCCGACGATATCGATACAAATTTTTTGTTGTTTGAAGAATGGTATCCCGATTGTGTTGTATGTCCGGAAGCTGAAAGGTGTCTTGCATTCAAAATAGTATAAATAATTAGGCTAAATAAAATGTGTCTTAGTTAGTTTCCAACCCAACTGTAGTTCTCAAAATTTTAACATCTGCTATATCAAATTTATCACTCAAATCTTTTCATAAGCTATAAGCTCTTTGATTCTCCTTGACCATTGATTGGATTCAGCACATACTAGAACAATATTAGTGTAAAGATCATCGAGGTAATTTTTGTGTTTTTGGTATGCTTTTTCTACTTTACCCCTTCCCGTAGTTTCTTTATAGCTATTATATGGTGTTGGGTTGTATGGCATGCTTTCCTAAGTGTTCGGTTTATTTTGGTGCGAGTTTTTGAGTTTTGGAGGCTTAATGCTTGAAAGAGTTGACTTCACTCAACATTCGGATGTCGAATCAGAATTCTATCAGTTCCATCAGCTTCAAAAGGGTCATTTTGGTCTAGTGTAATGATCGGTTCGGATTTTGAGGCTTTTAGTTGGATTTAGTGCAATTAGGTGTTTTAGCTTTGGAGTTTTACGAAAAAATTTCCTCCGGTCAGCTTTCTTATTAAACACGCTCCGAATGGAATTTCGTTAGCGCGATTAACTCTAGAATGCCGAATTTCATCTACACCGACCTTTGATTCGGTTCCTGAGGCAGCTAGGATGATTTTGTGGCATTTAGCGTTTTGTTTGGTAATTTTATAAGTATTGGCTGGGTCATTGTTGGTGCAACACTGAATGCAGGAGGCCATAATCTCAGACCTCCAGTCGCACTTCAAAAATGCAGAAAAGTACTATAAAATGTTGTTAACAAGGCTGTCTCATGGACATGGGTGTCTGAAATGATTTGGTGTTGTTCTTTTGGCTATGGTCGTGGGATATGCTATCGTTTCACAGATTAGGAGGGTTGAGATTGGAACAAGTTAACAATTTTTCATAATGCCCCACAGTTCCTCTAAGTAATCTGCACATGGAGTGTTCTTTTTTAACAATTAATGGTCTCAGCATCAACTGGAAATATTAGTTCACAAAACTTGGAAGTAACTTTGGAGAAACAAGTAGCTACTGAACCGGAATTTGGAGATATAGTTGAACATCCTCTATTGATATCTGACTTATTAGAGGTAGTACTATGGTTTATTTCATGCTATCACTATTCCTGAGTTCATTTACAGTTGATCAACTAATGAATTATTATTTTTTCAAAATAGGTTGTGATGAAAAAATGTAAGATTTCCAACAATCTTTTCTCGAGCCACAGTTGAAGAATAAATAATGAAGAAGCTGACAAATTTCATTTGATAAGATATAGAGATAAACAGGAGAGAAAAATATGCCATAGATACAAAATTGGCGAGGAATACATTAAACAAATGATCAAATGCTAGAAGAAACACTACATTATAGATCATTTATTGCTTGTGGATGGAACGCAGCTGCGGGATCTTTCAAAATTAACAGACATCTGATGAGAGTATTATTAGACGTATCATTTGAGATATACGTGGAAGACTACAACAACTTAATGTATATCCTTAAGCATAGGGATAGTTACTAGAATGTGATGTTTGGTAGAGCTTAGGGCTGCTTGTCCAAGCCTACTGGATGGCTTTGTTTTGAATTGTTCACTTTAGTATTAAAATTTACTTACCAAAAAAAAAGACACTATCAAAGTTAATAGAGGTCTCAGACAAGGCTCCAAGCAAACCTAATCTCAAACAGGGCTCTAGGCGAGAGGAGATGAAACAAAATCACAGCTAAAATAACCACATGGATGGCTGAACTTCTTCGACAAGATAAAAGAGACAGAGAACTACATTACTAGAACTACCATTACTGAACATTTACCATTTCAACAACAACATCAAAAAGATACAGAGAGCTAGAAAACTAGAAACACTACTATGGACCATTTACCATTTCAACAAAAGAAGACGACAGAGAGCCGTGATAATAAGAAACACAACTAATGATTTAGGCATTGTCTATCTATCAATAGCTAGCTTAAACTTTCAATTTCAAGTTATGAATAACACAAAATCTTGTTAATGGTTATCAGTTAGAAAATGATCAGATCCTAGAAAAAAAAGAAAAATAACATTGAAGGATCAGTTGTTGCACATTACAATGCATAAGAAGGCCAAGTACTAATCATTTACCAATTCAACGAACAAAGTAGTCAGAGAGCTATGACGATAATCAGAATTACAACTATAATGCAAAGAAAGCCAAATAGCTGAACTTCTTCGACAAGACAGAAGAGACAGAGAACTAGATAATCAGAAATATCATTACTAACCATTTACTATTTCAACCAAAAAAAAGACAAAGAGCAAAGTACATTACCAACATATAAGCAACAATCTTATTCTTTGCTAGATCAGGAACTCCCTTCCAATTCTTGACGTCATGTCTAGCATTGTGGAGAACTTTCACTGAGAGCTCGGTAATAAAATCTTTAGCTCCAGGACCTACCACAACTGTTCGATCTAGTGGGATAATCACCTTCAATTTTCCATTGTCATTTTCTTTACGTTTCTTTTGGGTTGAAAGCCCTGTTGTCTTTCCTCTTCCCTTTCTCTTTTTTTCTTTAACAATACATAAAGATATTAAAATATATATAAATAAAACATATATGATGTAAAGATTTTGAAGAGATTCAATTTAACAAACTTACCTGGAGGTGGGATTGCACCTACATCGGCAGTTTCACTATCATTAGAAATATGCATATTTTGCATCATGATTGGCTGCAACCACAATATCAACAAACCCAGTAAAATTCCACTACATGATTAGCTGCAACATACTATAATATTATATAAATAAAGACTAGTCAAAAGTACAATTCATGAAAGTAAAAGATAGCAATTGATAAACAAATAATGTTTAAAAATCGAGAGAAACCAATAAAGCTTCTAAGCAAGAAGATAAATAAATATGGGAAAAGTAGAAAATAGAAATTAACTATTTTGGTAAGGTGAAAAACAAAACTTCTACGGTTTATCTTTATGACAAGTTGAAAATCAAAACCAATCATCATCCTCAACTTCATCATATTCACTAGTATCTTCATCTGTTGCAGAATCACTGAAGTCATCTAAAGTTTCATGATCAGGCTCATCTACAACTACTAAGTCAACTTTTTCTTCATTATTGAGAGAAGGTGCTTCAACACTCACTCCATCAATATCTTCTCTTTCTATTCTGATGTTATCATTCTCCAACTCTACTTCTTGATTTGTTTCTCCTCTTTCAACTAAGTCAATCAGTTGATATGGTTCCATTTCATCTTTTTGTTAAGGAAGATCATACAAATTTTGTGGTCTTACCCTTATCACTGAATGCCATTTTTCACTTTGACCATGTTTCACATAATACACTGATTGAGCCTGTCAGCCTAGAATGAATGGATCACTTGTGTAATAAAGTCGTGTTATATCTACACAGACAAATCCAGATTCATCTTTTTTGTAACCTCTACTTTGACTATGACCTTGAGGAGGAACTTCAAACCAGTCACATTGAAATAATATAACTGATTTATTGTTCATACATTGGATCTCTAAAATTCTTCTTATCCTTCCAAAATAATCAACATTTCCTGTATGTTCATCACTCTTCACAACCACACCACTGTTTTGAGTTTTCAAACCTAGCTCAGATTCCATTGTTTGAAATCGAGAATCATTCAAGATATATCCGCTATAACAAAAAACTCGAGGATCTGGAGGTCTTGCCAAAATTAGTAATTCTTCAGTAATTCGGTTATCACCATTTTTCTTTAATTCTATCACCTGTAGTATTTTTATTACAAAATCACAAATAAAATTAATGTTATTTTAAAAAATAAATTTATAAATTATCAAATGAAAGATTTTACCTTTTCTTCAAACCATAAAGGAAATTCTTCCTTGTGTCTCTTTGCTATATTTCTATTATTCTCCTTTGTCAAAATATCTAAATGTTCCCTATAGATTGTGGAGGTTTTGAAAAAAAAAATCAAAAAAGCAATAAAAATCCGACACAATTGTTAAGTGTTTGTAAGAAAATAATGTAAAGGTGAAAAATATCTTACTCAATCCAAGGTCTGACTTCCTAAAAATTTGGAGAATGTAAAAATGAGCCTGATTGATTTCAGAAGTATTCAAATTTGTCCAATTACCCCCTGCTAGTGGTTTACCATGATAATTAAATATAGATAAGCTATTGGGATCAGTGTTAGAAGAATTAGAATTCCTATCTGGACGATTTTGCTTCATTTCCATATCACTCAAATATCTAGAGAACAATGTAATGCACTCCCCTGCAATATGACCCTCAACAATTGATCCTTCTACACGATAGTTGTTGCGTACATAACCTTTCAAGGTTCGCAAAAATCTATGAAAAAAATATTAATATTTTAATAAATTTAAATTAAAAGAATAGATTTAAAAAGTAAGAAACCAACCTTTCAATGTAATACATCCATCGAAATTGAACCGGACCACCCAACTTCGCTTCATTTGCCAAATGAACCATAACATCAAAGAACATCGGCATGAACACACGTTCTAATTTACATAATGTCATTCGTATTCTTTTATCTAGTTGTTCTAGCTTCTCCACAGATAACTCTTTAGAACACAAATCATTAAAGAACAATGACAATTCAATTAATGGGTCATGTGCATCTTTCGGTAAAATTTCTTTAATGATAAGTGGTACAATACGCTGAAAAAGAACATGATGATCATGACTTTTAAGCCCAAAAATTTTAGCTTCCTTGATACAACGACTGATGTTAGAAGCGTAAGCATCGGGAAACTTAACTTCTTTGATAAGCTGACAAAATTGAATCCTTTCCGCCTTAGACATTGTATAACTTGCTAGAGGAAGTATGTATTTATCCCCAATTTTTATGGGATGGAGGGACTTTTTGATCTTCATTTCTTGAAAGGCCAATCGAGATTTCAGGGTGTCCTTTGTTTTTCCTTCAATATCCAACAACGTACCTAACACACTTTCACTAATATTCTTCTCAATGTGCATCACATCCAAATTATGTCTCAACAATAAAGTCTTCCAATATGGGAGTTCAAAGAATATACTTTTCTTTTTCCAATTATCATATCTTTCAGTATCTCGTTTTCTTTTTCTTGTGTTGTCATTGACTGATCTTTGTGAAGAGGTATTAAGTTGCACAAGCACATCTTCACCACTCAAAGCATGTGGTGCAATTCTTTCTTCCTTTGTGTTATCGGAAAAAATTTATTCCGACGATAAAGATGATTTATCTCCAAGAACCTACGATGACCCATATAGCATTGCTTTCGACCATGTTTCAAGTATGCACATGACAAACTAGACAAGCTAATTTACCTTTAGTGCTCCAACCAGATAAAATACCATAAGCAGGAAAATCATTGATTGTCCACAACAAAGAAGCATGTAATGAAAATTTTGTTTCATAAAAAGCATCATAAGTCTCAATTCCATCCCCCCATAAATTTTCAAATCATCAATCAAAGGGGAGATACACATCAATATCCATACCAGGACCTTTTGGTCCAGGAATAAGTAAAGACAACAAAAGATTAGATTGTTTCATGCATAGCCATGGGGGAAGATTATATGGAATCAAGATAACTGACCACATGCTATATGAATTACTCATTGAACCAAAAGGATTAAAACCATCTAAAGCAAGTCCAAGTCTTACACTACGAGGATCTGAAGCAAAATTTGGATATTTTTCATCAAAACTTTTCCATGCCAATGAGTCAGCAGGATGTCGTAACACTCCATCATCAACTCGTTCATCCTTATGCCACCTCATTTCTTTTGCGGTTCCTTTTGTCATAAACAATCGTTGTAATCTAGGTATAATAGGAAAGTATCTAAGAATCTTTCTAGAAATTCCTTTCTTTTTGTTATTCAAATTACCTGAAGCAACCTCACTATTGGCATCTTTTCCTTTTCTCATTGTCCATCTTTTTTCATCACATTTAGGACATTGTTCAAGATCCGCATATTCCTTTCTATATAAGATACAATTATTAATGCATGCATCTATGTTCACATAATCTAAACCCAAATCTTTTATTATCTTTTGAACTTCATAAATAGAATCTGGGAGCACATTTTCTTTAGGTAAAGCATCACTAAGTAATTTCAAAAAATGTCAAATGAAGTATTATTCCATCCATGCATACACTTCATTTGAAAAAGATGCACTATAAAAGAGAATTTGGAGTACTTCTCACAACTTGGATACAATCGATTTTCTACATCCTTCATTAACTTATAGAATCTCTTAGCTTCTTTATTAGGCTCTTCGTGCGGTGACTCAGTTGTCTCATTAAAGCCATAACTCTTCATTTGAAAAAGATGCACTATTTGAATCTTCACTAATGTTTGTTTCAACATCTGAAGATAGATCTAGTTCACCATTATGAATCCACTTTTTATAAGTTTGATTCATTCCCAACCTACATAAATCTATTCTCACTTCATCGCGCGTTTTCCAAAGAACATTATTGCATTTTATGCACAGACATTGAATTCTTACACCAACCTCAAGATTAGAAAATGCAAAATTCAAAAATTGCTCCACACCATTTAAATATTGCGGTAACACTCTATTTCCAATAAGTATCCAACTTTTATCCATTATATACTTACCTACAACAATTTTAAATCAATTAATATAAAGTTATATGATTTTTTAATAAAAAATAAAGAAATAAAATGTTAGAGAAAAACTTCATATTATAAAAGGTCAATATAAAAACAGAAAGTGGTTTTAAGACCAGTAATTCTTTTTTGTATATCTACATCTACGA
>JAJONQ010032570.1:0-24876 GCA_036250385.1 Solanum microdontum | reverse complement strand
TTATACATAAAAATATTTATTTTGATATAATTTTAAAATATTTCTTATACTATTTCATAGTTTTTATCTTTTAATATATTATTTCAAGTTTAAAACTTGGAATTCGGAATGGTCCAATAAAGATTATAGTTCATAGATGTTGATAATTATAATAAAACTTAAATCAAAATCAAATTAATAATAATGCAAAAAGAAAATCAATTCAACACTAAGAATGACAATAATATTGAATATTTGTTCTTTAGTTTTACACTGGTTTAGACAATTAAAATACATAATCTACTTTTATTTTTCCTTAAATATTTAGTAATGTAACTAATACTTATTAAACTTATTTTAGCAGGATTTAGTACTTTTAAATTATGATCATTTTCATTATGACTTTGCAATATTTATTTTATATGATGATTTCATTATTATTTTTTATTGAATATTTTAGTGAATCAGTACTCATCTCATATTTTGTGTTATTTTCTTAAGAAACACCTTATTTAATTGTATTTTGGTTGAACTACAGAAATATTTGGAGCAAAAGTTAATTATATGTTTGTATGAAAACTTTACCCAAAAAATCCAAAAATTTGAAAAAATTCGAGGTTTATTAGTTTGGTTTGATTTATAAATTTAAAAATTTGACACAATGGTTTGGTTTGATATTTGAAAAACCCGAACCAATCCGAGGTTGAAAAACCCGAAAAATTCTGAATTTTATTTGTTTGGTTTGGTTTATAGATTAAAAAGTATTACACAAATAATTTGATTTGATATTTGAAAAACCCGAACCAACCCGATCATGTACACCCCTAATTATCATCCATGAATAGAATTCTTATGATGGAAAAACATACTGAAGTCTAATTAGAAATGTTTCATATCCCTAAATACTCTTTTTCTCTTTATCTTACTAAAAAAAAGATAGTCCCGATTTTAATTTCTATTTTAATATTAAACTTAAAAAATAAACAGGAAAATACAACAGCAAAAAATTGAATAAATAATGGAGAAGGACTATTAATATTTCTTAAACGTTTTTTTTTAATGTTGTAAGGCAAATACTGACATGAATCATGTACCAATAGTCATCTTCTAGCACAATCTATACCCACTAATGCATGCACTTAATATTTTATTTTAATAATAAAATGCATATACACCAACATATTCGTATAGTAAAAAATCAAAAATTTAGAATGATATCTTCTCAATTTCGTAAATTAAAAGCATAAGAATTTAATCTCATTAATAAAAGCATAACATGAAAATCTCGGCTTAACCTAGTCAATGATGAAGAATATTTTAAAACTATTGAGAAGTTATATTTGTATAGCACATTTTCTACTTTGCACCCCGTAGAATCTTTCAAGAAAGTGGACTACTTTGTATTTGCACAAGATTTTTTCAAGAGAGTAAGTTCCTAGTTTTTATATATATATATAATATTTGTATTGAAAAGATGACAACAGTTTTATTGATTTGGCTAACAAAGAAGATTTGTTTTTTCAAATGATTTTCTTTTATTAAGAATCTTTACAATATGTTCTTGATTTTTGGTTCCAGAAGCAAATCCTTATTAAATCGAACTTATATGAGATTCAAGTTATATGAAACTGCTTTTTGAGATGATCAGATGCAGCAGAAATACTAGTTCAAATAAGTGGGTCAATATCACAAGATCAATGAACGAATGACCATTGAATCCACAATTGGTCTGTTGAATGCAGTAGTGTCCAGCAGAGCCACTTCAAAGCCCTGGCTTGGACAAGTAGAGATGCCCTGTTGTTCCCTCTCCTTATTAACACATTGTAATATGGTCCATCGGCCATCACAATAGCATCTCTTTATTAACACATTATAATATGGTCCGGCCATCATAACAACATCTCGAATCCCTAGAGAGAATCTCTTTATTAACACATTGTAATATGGTCCACCGGCCATCACAACAACATCTTGAATCCCTAGAGAATATCATAGGAGGATAGCACATCGGATAGCACCTCGGGACACGCCTCTTCGAGAATGTGCTTTATCATCTGAATAAGATGAAGCCCCTCATCAAGCTCAACCAACTTATAAGCATCATAATCCCTAGAAGACAATCGTGGATAAGAATCATGAGAAATTGTCCTGCTGCATTGTGTTGATAACCCTAGAAGACAATCGTGGATAAGAATCCTGAGAAGCTGTCCTGCTGCATTGTGTTGATTGAATACTATCATCAGCATAATGGACCATGCAATATCATTTACATCAGAGCAATCATCGTCGTAATTCCATCTGAAAGGCATTGTAGATGCGTCATCAATTGGTTGGACCATGACGCCCACGACTCCGGCGGCTATGAATATGACTCCGGCGGAGAACGCCCAATTCATTGTTCCCTTAATTTTTCAAGTACATAATAATTAATGATGAAGCACAAGAAGTTAAAAAAAATGATTTAATCAAATTCGTTACTTTTAAAAGAAAAATATAGAAGCGAATGATTTTGAATATTTAAGTACTCTCCAATAAATCCCCCAATAATGATTTCACTGTTATTTGTTTCGTTTTGTTAGAATTTCTTGAATTAAAAAGGATAGAATAATATTTGTTATTGATAATAAATTCTTAGGTTCATATTCATTATTGTTCTAAAAATTATGTAATATACCAATAATTCATTTCAAATCATAATTTTCTTCCAGTCTTACTATCATTAAATTGTGATTTTAAATTTTTTAATAAATCAAACGGTCAAATCTTATTTTTCATAAATCAATTTAAGGTTTAAAGTCAAACTTCTAGTATTGCCCTTTTTTTTTTTTTTTTTCATACTTATTATTTATAGCGTAGATTTTTTATTAAACATAAATCTTCTCACTGAGATGTTTGTCATATGTTTGTGATTTATTACTTTAAGATGTTGTTGTGAAAAACATTATTTACTAGTATGAAAATTTGAATAGTTTAATTGGAAGTCCTAAAATATTTATGTCTCTTTCTTTTCTTTTCAATTTTTTTATGAAATTCAATATTTTTCGAACACAAATACTACGCGCCATTTAAACTTGACATAAAAATTCATTTTAACATTTTATCTTCTTCATCACAACAAAAAGAAATTCATGCTTTCCTATTAAAAGTTTCTCACTTTTTCTTCTCTAATCCAGCCGGAAAAAGATTAACTAAACAACATTTTTTTGGTTTTTAATTGGTGATTAAATGCTTTATTTCGAAGTTTAATTGTGTATTTTAATTGTATAATCGCCTCATTTTTTTCCTTTTACCAGGGAATTGTCCCAGTAGGTGGAATGAGAGTATTTCTTACTAAGTTTAAGACATAATACATAAACATGACCCATAACTTGGCGTCAACTGACAACTATGACCTTTAACTTTGGATGTGCACAAGTAGACACTTATACTTGTATAAAATTAAACAAATAGACACATTCATCCTACGTGAGAAACATATTTTACGTGCATAAAATGAAAAAAGATATGGTGTTTTTGAACAAGAAACCCATTACAATTTTTTTTCATTTTACGCGCTCAATCTATATAAGTGAAACATATTTCGTTTCACATCAGGTAGGAGTGTTGAATAGACACAATTTGTTGCAATATTAGGTGTTCAATAGGTACAAGGCAAATGTTAGGTGTTACAATGAAAGTTCATGTAAAGTTTGAGTGGCCGTATATGTATTTGGCCAATAATGAAGTCGACTATGAAATATTTTTGGAGGCCTAAAGCGAAGGCTTTTACTAGTCTCTCCTTTGAGTCACCCTTGGCAAATGCTCCATGCATCAGACATATCTGGCAATTACTAATCTTACACTTCTCAGTCATAACAAAAAAGGTTATTATCCTTGCTTACTGGCTATTGCTGAAGTTTCCCTCCCTGCTTCGGCTTTCTATCAATCTCCTCCATGCCATCTTTCCGCAATGTACCAAGGTCACGATTGCTACACAGTAGAGAAGTGGAATGCCAATCATGCAGCCTCCAAATGCAAGATTTGTCAGTGTCTGAAAACAAACCAGAGATCATAAATCGTAATTTAATCAAAAAATGCACTCACATCGCTCAAGTTTTTCATCAATATAGTAAATCTACAAAGGGAAGCATAATTATTAAACTCGATCAACTGTACTACATTAAATGAAATCAGCAAGTGACATTGAATAGTATGGTCAAGTCATTGATTTCAAGGAAATAAGAAGAAATGGACCTCTTTTGGAGATCCTGTACTATAGATATTCGCACATGAAAAATGTAGAAGCTACAACTCTCAGTAACCAAGAATGTAAGCAACTTGTTATGATTGACTTTGTACATTTTAATCCAAAATAATTCAGAAGCCACACCAAATGCTAGAACTATCTGCTTCTATATTGATCTCATGCTAGAGCCCTCCAAACAATTAGCAGATCTATTTAGGAAAGTTTCGGTTACCAGATCCGTAGTATCATTCAGTTTAGTAGTTGGTTTTCTCGACAGGTTTAGTGTGCACTCTTCAAGTATGTATAAACAATCATGTGGAAACTTACCAACATGCCAGCAATTAAGTGAACAACAGGAGCAAAACACTGGTCCACTTTGTTTCCTTCTTCATATCCACTGAACGCAATAACCATGGAGAAAGTGTGAATGGTAGCAAAGGCAAGGGCTATAATTGCTGCAATTTAAAATGCCAAATAGTGTTAAGACTGCATAAATATGGAGGTAGTAAGCAATACTATGGCAACATGCACTATACTTTACGCTATTTTTCTAAGTTAAACCATAGTTGCAGGCTTGCAGCCCTAAGAAAAGGGAACCCAAAACTTTAGGTAAGCTCGTTATCACACATACTTCATCCCTACTTGTTTTTATCTCTGTAGGCTTTTATATCTCAACTTAGGCCATCAAACAGCTCTAGGCTTCTCTATCCCAATATAGTGTATCGAGTCACTGACTTTTCTCTTGATCGACCCTTCAGCCTATTCTCTCACTATCTCCCTACTCCATTTCCACTCTTTAGCCTGTTGAGCCTACTCTCTCTTTATCTCTATGCTCCAGGCCCACTCTTCAACTTGTTGAGACTACTCTTTCTCTACTACAAACCCACTCTTTAATCTACTTAAAAAAGAATATGAAATAAAACAAATGTTAAAGTCCACGTGTATGTTCCAGAACCGGGTTACACGTGTGTGTGGGGTTAAAGATTACAATTGTCCCTCATTAGTTGTGTAAGGATATCCAAAGAAGTTTATAATGGTCCTAAGTTACTCCATTCACTGCTTTAAACTTTGGTTCTCAAGATCTTTCAAATATAGAAAGTTTGCTGAAGATCAATAATACTCAGAAGCTGTTTCCAAAATAATAAAAGAGGAACTCAGAAATAGCAGATTTCCCTTACCAGAAACAAGAAAAAAGGGTATCTTTGAGCATTTCTCTACATAGTATGTTGCTGGTCCAAATGCAGGTGTCAAAAGGCCAAGGCAGAAAAACACAGCATGAGCCACACCATGTCCCAAACCCCCAGCTGCATGTCAACACATATCAGATATTAGTGTCAGATCAACAAAAAGAATATCAGAAACTACACTAGATATCTAATAGCAGAAAGGTAGTTTGCCTTCACCATAAATGGAAAGATCAAAATAATATTCAGAAGTTGAAACAACTTGGAGCTGGAAAGGGGTACAAACAGTAATAGTACCCCAGATTAAGCAGCCACAAGCAATTAACATCACGGTGCACAGCACGGTTTTCGACATCTGGGCGGATTCAGAATCATAATGAATAACAATGACCCTTAAAAATGCTTATTCTAATTAATAGAACATCTATTGACAGTTTAAACGGCAAAGAGGGTTGTTTATATAGAGAAAACTGCAGGGTAGTTTGTAAAGATAGCTCCTTTATCTTTTTATTTTCATACTCCAATACTTGGTACCATCTAGTAGAAGTAGCTCATATAACAGTCAGATTAGCAACATCTAAACCTTCAGAAAAAAAGAAAGAGCAGTTAAAACTTAAACCTCACAGTCATCCAACCTCTAAAAGCTAGCCTTTTCCATCCCAAACTCATTGAACGTGCCTTTCCTCAATCAATAACCCAATTCCTTACTGTCCTCTTTCAACTTTCAACTCCTTTCTAACTGACAGTCTATCGGTCCATTTTACACTTGGTTAAATGAAACCAGCACATCAATCTAAGCTACTAAGTCCCGCCTTTGCCTGCCTATCTCTAAACAGAACTTCAATTGCATCAGTCCAATAGAGAGAGTGCAACTAACAGCATCTTCAAGTTTTCTATGGTCAGACGTGTTTTCACGATATTATTAGAATCCTTTTATCAGTACAACATCAGAAACCATCAAGACGATTTTGTTATTAGGAAATTATTCTTAACTTGTCAATCAATTAGACCTAAAAGTTGCATAAGTGATGCATCAGTTATCAGCAAGTTCCTTTTTAGCTTCCGCTAAATATGCTGAGGTTTTTCCTGTTCAATTCTGTTTCCACTGGAGAAGATCAATTAGTTAAGTGCAGAGCTGAAAAGAGGGTTTAGAAGTTGTATGGTGCTATGGTATCTTCAGTTATATGATATCAACAATATCATTTTTAATGTTAAAATATGTCGCCAACAGTGAACTCTTAGAAGCAGCCAATGAATAATATGCAATAGCAGCTCCAATGGTTGTAGATAGCCCTGGAACTGGAAGTATCTATGTTCTCTCTACGATCTCATCTCCTCTTCTATTGTTTTCGATCTAAGAATTGCTGTCTTGTTAGACCAATTTTTTGTCCTTTAGTCTCTCACATTCTCTCTCTCTCTCTCTCTCTCTCTATATATATATATATATACATACATATTGTCCACACTTCAGTACAAGCTTGCTGCGCTGTTGCATGCTCTGAAACTAAAATGTAACATGTTTCGCAACAAAAAGGTACACCCTCAATGGGTAGGTGAGCTGCTTCCACTTTGTTATTTTCACGCTTATTGGGTTGGGTTAAGGCTAGGCCCTAGGGGTTTTCAGGTCATTGTGGCAAGTCTTCCACACTCATTTTTCCTAGCCTCCACATTAAGGCACCTTAGTGAAAAAAGAAAATTATAACACATAAAATTCTAGGGAGATAGAAAAGTATCAAAACTAAATTCTAGAATTTAAAAGACATGTAGCGAAAATGTTCGGTATTCTACCAAGAGCAATTTGCATCTTGTCCGTCATAAAGAGGCGAGGTTTAGAGACTCTGTCAGCAAATGCATCCAATATATCCTCCAGCTTCCTGGCATAACACAAACATGGAATACAAAGTTAAGGTTAAATTCTACATATAGAGTAGGATAAAGGAACTGGAATTCATAAAAGTTCTTCCCAACAAATTATAACCAATCTTTTGAGGTAACAGTTATAACCAAGCAAAATCAGCAACAAATTTTCAAATGAAAAATATAAACTATGTCAAGCAATGATGCAACAAATAGAGGAGCTCTGCTGAAGAAGAAAAAGGCAAATGAAGAGAGGGAATGAGCAGAAGGATAGATTTCTTATTGAGGTCTAATCCGGGTAAATATAAGCAGATAGGATATTCTACCAACTTTTTATTAGAAAAATAAGTTTCACAATATATCTGATACATAAATTTGCATGCCTCATATACTAGTTTTCGTAACCACGCATCATTGCCAACATAGAAAGCACGGCCATATATCTTAGACAAAAGGGCCGGCAGGGTATCAAATAAGTGGCTATACACCAAGTCAGCATAGTATAGCAAGGAAACATGGACTATACACTACTCATGAAAAGGATGTTTTCATCTTAATAAAGATATGTTTATTCATTTCTGCATGTAATTTACTTCATTTGGCTTCAACATTTTTTTTACTCAAGCAGTTCCATGTGATACTATGTTAGTTGAAATAAGAGAATTGGCTCTATATGTCAAAGGCTACTTCATATGATTATCAAAGTAATGATATATCTCATCTTGGCTTTCTTTGTGTGGTCAATTGACGCAATTGCCTGCAAGTATCTACAATCATTTAGTAGCAAAACACAAGCTCTGGTGGGGATAAATAATGCCTCTTATTCGAAGATCATCACGTTTATGACATTTTGCACAGGAAATTATATGAGTTTAATACGTACACAAGTCGGCCCTTCACGTTTTCATAGTATAATCTAGAGAGCGCCGCTTTGATGACCTCTTGCAATGGAAATTATACGAGTTTAATACCTATGTGAGTCCTTCACATTTTCAAAACATGATTTGGAGCGAGCCACTTTGATGATTTATTTCACTGGAAATTATATGAGTTCAATACATATGTAAATCCTTCACATTTTATAGCATATCAATCACGTGGATACTTCGGGAAAAAAATCATGTGTATGAAACTCCAAAAGTTTTTGGGGAATCTACAAGTAATTCAAACAGCATAAGGTCAAGTTATCTATCTTCTATTTTGCACTTCTACTCTTCAACAAATTTTCTGCAAATAAACTAATTGGTTATAGTGATATGTATATCACCTATGACTTTCACTCAGTTACAACTCTTTTAACAAATGCAGACAGCAAAGTGTACACAAGGCATTAGTTGTAGGCCGACTTACTTGTAAACTTTCCAGAAGAGAATACGAAGTCCTTCTTGGAAACCAACAGAAGTGAGTATGAGGATAGCATACGGCCACCATGCTGTGCTTTTCAGTGGAAGGAAAGCCCTCCAAAGTGCTGACATTACTATCAGACTCATAAGCCATACCAATGTACTAGCAAAGTAGAAAGAAAGAAAAAATTATTCACATGGAACAATCAGAAGTTAACAATACCAGTATATGGAAATCTGCTAACCCCCATCACAAACCAAACCACGATTGACAAACACCAAGCTGATTACAGCAGAAAAAAACATCATCTATGATGAAAATATAACAACAGCAGTAGTTCATGTAGTCACCCATAGTAAAGTGATTGAGCAACAAAGGGATTCCTATTATAATCAAATGAACAAAGAATGATAACTATATGTCAGCATTTACCCTAAACCAATCAAATCCAACAACAACAACAACATACCCACAAGTGGGGTATGGAGAGGGTAGTGTGTACACAGCCTTGCCCCTACCTTTTGAAAGTAGAAAGACTGTTTCCGATATCCAATCACACCCAGTAACCAAAAAAACACAATCTTTAAGTAATAAATGACAACAGTATGTCCCCATTTACAATGACCAAGTCACACCCATGAAAGAAAAAAAAACCCACCAAACTTGCCACAAATAAATGAACTATTTAACACCCAATCCGTCAATAACTGTAATCAGAAGGATATTTTGTGAATTTGAAGAAATTTTCAAAAAAGTAACCCTGAATTGGAAGTTTACCTTGAAAGAAGTGTGAGAATCAAGAAGGGTTTTTTTGAGATAAGAGCGATGAAGAGTGAGAGAGAAGGGCCAAGGGCTAACAAAGCGTATCCAATTCCTGCTGCCACTGTCATGGCTTTTGCTGCTTCCTTACTCCGGACCAACTTTGGAAATCAAACCAGAAGAAAATTACTTGCCAACAAAGGGACTGGACACTTTGAAAAAGAAACTTTGAGGGGTCAATGTTTCGAAATTTCTAAAACAAGAATGTTAATTCCTAAATAAAATTAAGTATTAATCTATCATTTTAAAAATAAAATAAGATCTTTTTTAGAAAAAATACTTCAAACTATTAATCTATCAACCTCACCATTTTGATCATTGTTTCCTAATTCATATATGAATTTATACCAGTACAGTCATATTTTAGAGCTATATTTATTATTCATTTGTTAGTATTTTATTTTAGTTTCCTTTTTAATTAGTTCAAAAAAATAATAATTTCAACTTTACATATAACAAACTACAAGATTAAGGGAACATTTAACATTACAATATTCAAAAAAATAAAATTATTTACTTTTATTAATGTGTCAAAATCAGATTAAAAAATTGAACAAGAAGATATTTCTTTGGCTCCTTACTTCCTATTTATATGTCGCAATTTAATAATTCACGTCCCTTAAAAAATTAGATAAGTTTATCATTATATTTTATTTTTTTAGTATTCTCTTGAAGTCAAGTTTTAAATAAATGAACATAAATTAATTAAGTTAATCAATTAACATGAATTAATTATTTAGTTTTCCGATGTTGATGAAATTCATATTTAAAAGCTTAAGATAAAATATAAAAAATAATGTTATTTATGTATTGATTTTACGAAATGATAAATAAGAATGGAGGGAGTAATTTATTTAGCATTGAGTTTCTTATTTTTTCTTTTCAATTTTTGGAGCAGGTCCAAGAATCAAGAAAAGAAACTATGGTTTGGCTTTAATCAAAATGCCCCTCTCTCTTTTGAGAAACACTGCGCTTCTTCCCTCAATCCCACTTGGAATTCAAACCATTTCCTCCGCCAAAATGCGAAGAACACGAAGTTCCCTCAACCAAGAAACTCCTTCCCAGAAAAACCCAGGTCAGCCAAACAATAAAGAATCCATTTTTTTTTCAAAGGATTCTATAATAACCTTTTGAGTTAGTACTTCTTTAAAGCTGTTGCACGTATGCATTGAGTAATAAAAGGGGTAACTTTTTTGAGGGGTAGGGGAGATTTCAGCTATTGTTGGAAAATTTCAGTAATATTGAAGTTTTTTTTATGTTCAGGTTGTGATGGCTCAGGGGGAAGCTCCGTTCCTGAACTTCGTGTTTTCATCCGAAAAAAGAGAGTTAAAAAGACTGTGGAAGTCATAGCCAAGGAGGTCAAGGAAGAATCTTCTGGCAAAAAAGTATGGTACTACTACGTTTTTATTGCTTTTGCATTGAAATGGTTGTATTTAAAAGAATTAACCTAAATAGGCGTCCATAATACATGCATAATACGTTTATAAGTCTGTAAGATATGTATACCGTCTAGAAAAAATAAACAGTAAATGTGCCCGGCCCGCCTATTTGTGTGAAGATCCCTTGTATTTAAGTGTAGGGAATAGACTTTCAGAACTGGTAGTGCATCTAACTGATTAAAATTTTAACCATTTCAAGATACTTCTTTACTTTGATCATTTGAGTTATTTAAGGTAATTTGATCATTTGGCTTTTCAGTGACACAAAATGAAAGAGAACTTTCTGATCCTTTTTTTTTGGCTTTTGCAGCTTGTTAAACTGCCTGAGATAGAGGATTTTTCCTATTCGAAGGAAGCTACACATTCCCAGTCAAGTAAGTCTCAAGTCTTTATTTTGAATCCATAACTATTCATATCACCATCAATACATTGACAATTATTTGCCTAGATGTCCCTAATCAAGAGAACAAGATTACTTGCCAAGCAGACAAGGGCAATGACCACACTGATCTTGTTAATTTAACTTGCTGTTGTATCCTTGTGCCTGGAAAGCAACACCTTTTACCTTGTTAAGCTTGATTATTGTTGGACTTCATATTCTTGCCTATCCCATGCTATGGGGTACTGGTACAATAAATTTGACAATCAGTGCTATAGTTTTTGATGAAATGAATGAATGCGATTGGATCAAAACTTTTGCATGATTAGATGAAGTTTGAACATGATTTTGTACAAGTTTTTATCCAAGCTCAAGACGCTAAAAACATACAACTTTACCAAGAACTTCTATTAGATAAAGTGATTGTCCAAAAAATGGAAAAATACAGAATATCCAAGTTCTGTAGTTATCTAGTGCTAAAAAAAATGTTAGTGTGTGTACTTGTTTATTGACTCGAACAAATCAAGATTGACTTAATGAGACCCAAAAAATTGCATGACTTGACTTGAACTAACTCTTGAAAGTTAACAAGGATAAGTAAGAAACGATATCAATACAGCAAAAGTGATCGGAGATGACTAATTGAAGTAAGTATATGCGATGGAGTCCTTATAACCCATCAGATATCTTTATTTTTACATAGAAGCAGTTGTCATGAGTAATATGACTAAGCACTTTGACTTCCTTGTGTATTAACCAAGGTGACATGAAAGGAAGGGAAAAGCATATGAGTAAGGCATGTAAAAACTATGTTGTGTAGAGAGAGGAAGTACACGACCCATTATTTGCTAATCGTTTTATCAAAGGCATATTAGTAATTGAAGATCTATATCTGTGGCTTTTCAATGGCACATCAAATGTCATGACAGCCTTAAAAGTACTGATAATTTGTTGACTAACTAATTTCTAAGATATAAAATATGTGCAGGCCTACTTAGAAAAAGAAAAATAAGTGTTAAAAGTATAAGAACTTGTTTTGTCAGCAAGTGAAAAAGGCCTTCTTTTTGTATGATAGGGAGAGAAAGAAGGTAGAATTTTCTATGTTATTGCCATTTCTCTTACATGTTTTTAATGATGCTTGAGTGGTATAGAACTCTGTCACAAGTACAAGCTTTCAGTCACCTCTGCAGCTCTGCTATTTTATGTTCCTGTCCATCAGCATTTGGACTTTCCTAATTTTCTTGTTTTTCATCCGTGTGCCAATCATTCTTTACTTTGTGCAGCACCTTCCAAATCCGTGCGTTTGACAGGAGAAAAAGCTCTATCCCAGTTGACGCAAACAGGTAAATGAGGTGGTAATGTGAATATGCACTTAAAGAAAAGGAAAAAACTTGTCCCTTAAGGATAAGTATTTAACCTGCGAGATATCTTTTTTCTACTTAATTAAAGGTTCAAAAGATCGTACTAGTCTATTTCAAATCTGAAAAGGAGAACCTCCTCAAATCTTCTTTCCTTCATGTCTCTGCAGAGTGTTTTTTCCGGATGTAATAAACCTCCATGTCTAGGATAATTTTTTTTAACAGATCTTACCTCTAACCTAATATCACATGTACAAACTATAATCCTGAAAATAATCGACATTTCTTGAAAGATAACTCACAAAGAAAACCCAACTAGACATGTATATAGATTCTCCAAATGGCTGTTTGGTAGATCAAAAGCTTAAGTCTGGATAGTTAAAACCGCGAAACTATTTCTCTGCCAACTAGCTTGACAAATCTACTGGTCAATGGCTATAACTTTCAGTGGAAGAGTCCAATTCATAGGATAAACAATATATGTCATTCATTGGTTTCATTACTTAAATTATTCAGATTTGAAGTCATCAATTTACACATTGAATAGAAATATGTAGCATGAGGATGTAATTTTTTCTTTGATAATGTATGATTTTAATTTTATACTACCAAAGTGAATGAAGAAGAAAAAGGAAAGAGTTCTTTGCTTCAGTTTATCTTTCTAGACACTCTTAGGTGACAAGGGAATTAGCCTTAGTCTTGAATTAATGAGATTTTTGTTGATGATTTAATAGAATTCTGTCTATCTTTTTAAAATTTGTTAACATGTTATATTTATCAGCACCCCAAAAAAGGGCTGTTACATCATACCTACAAATACAGCCCCTGTCTAAAACAATCATTAAGGTCATTCACTCGATTCCTTGCTGCCCGTTAAAAAACTTACAAAGAGGCCAAAAAGTCTAGTAATGACTCTTACACCAAAAATAAAAAAGAGAAATGCAAGAACTCTTGATCTTCTGGATTGAACTGCTCCTGCCTTCAAAACATCTTGCATTCTTCTCTTTCCAAATTTTCTACCATATGCAAGCTGGAACAATCTTCCGCCACTCTTTGTGAGCAAAAGAGTTCTGTTTATTATTTTGCTATGGTTTGCTAATACCGAGGTTTCTTTTTGGTTTATATCTTACCATTGTTAGTTTGAAATAAATAGGAGTTGAAGCACCTTTGTGTGCAACTTTATGTTATGTTGATCCAATGGGCACTTTGTCTTGCTTAAACATATCACTAAGCCAAGGTCTGTTGATGGACAGAAATTAAAGGCTTCAGTCTATCTGATCCACTACAGCCACCTTTGAACTGGGAAAAAGTCCTTGAAGGAATCCGCAAGATGAGATCCGCAGAAGATGCACCTGTAGACTCCATGGGTTGTGAGAAAGCTGGGAGTTCACTTCCTGCCAAGGTGATAATTTTTTTGCACTAATTGAACACAAAAGCATATTATTGAGCCTTTCTTTCATGTGAAAAGGACATGGAAAAGAGTAAAAATGAAGTTACATCAGAAAGGATAGATTTGAGCCTTTCTTTCATGTGACATTAGCAACCTCTGGCCTCCTTTTGACTAACTACTTACAGAACTTCATGGGTCACATATACCATGGAACTAAATTCAAGGAGTATAGTCAGTAGTGTATCTCCCTAAGCAGGGAGGTGCTTAATTTCAGCAATCTAGAGGATTATCCATGTTTATTACCCCATAAAAGGAACTATTTAACTCTGGAAAAGGACAGGCAAAACCATTTGTGGTGAAAAAAGCTCGGCAAAAGATACAATTGATGGATGTTATTTTTTTTATCTTGTCATTAAGGTTAGGTATTCAACTAATATCCTACTAACTCAATGTTGCCTAGTCTGGGAAGTTATTATAATCAATCTATTTTTCAGTTGAAGATGCTTACGTGTTTTTGACAATTAATTCTTCTAGTTGTTGATCGTGAATGGGTATTTCATCCATTCAAGTTTGATAGATTGTATTCCTTGCTGACCCTTTGGTGGAGAACTCTTGAATTATTGATGACTTCTGGATGCTCCATCTTGACTTTGTTGCTAATTTTGACACTTCATGTTTTTATCAGGAAAGAAGATTTGCAGTCCTTGTATCATCACTCTTGTCAAGCCAGACCAAAGATCAAGTTAATCATGGCAAGTTCTGAAGTTGCTAATCTTCTAATTTGAAATATCTCTTACTGATTTGTTCTCAACTTTTTGTATAATTTGCTTTGCTTTTCAACTCGAGGTTGCTAATCCTAATTATATTGTGCCTAACATTTCAACTTGATTCTGTCTAAGATACTTCGTTTTCTACTGATTACTATATCTTAAAATTCAAAATTTGGTCGTTGTCATTGTCCTCAAAATTTTAACATTCCTGCCTTTCCTTTTTGCATTTTTATTTGAAGAGCCTCGTTTTATGCCCTGGTTATTAGCATAAAAGCTTTGCTGATATCCCCGTGACCTTGTATGGTGATTTTTCTATCAAATGCTCATTTGTAACTTGAGAACTTTCGAAACTCATGTCCAAAAACGAATACATGATTTTTGAGTTGAAAGTGCTAAATTGTTGTGTGTTCTCATTACTACATCATGTTTTGGTAGAACTAAGGCCCCGGTTCCAATAATCTGGAATACATCCAGGCATGGAATGCTGTTATTTTACTTTCATTCATTGAGGACTTATTATCAACAGGAGCTATCCAGCGTCTCCTTCAAAATGGCTTGCTTGCTGCAGATGCCATTGACTCAGCAAATGAAGAAACAATCAAGAGTTTGATATATCCAGTATGCCTTCTTGTATGCCAATTACCTGTATACTATAATGTTTTTGTTAGACCTAGATCAGCTGAAATGCAAAAAACAATTAAGAACATTAAAGCACTGTTCTTTGATCAACATGTTTGAGAGTTTTCTGAACATTGATTGTTTATGTATGCACACCGTTTCCCTTTCAGGTGGGGTTTTACACGCGAAAGGCTAGCAACCTGAAAAAAGTAGCAAAAATTTGTCTATCAAAATACAATGGGGACATCCCTAGTTCTCTGGAAGAATTGCTTCTGCTCCCAGGAATTGGTCCCAAGATGGCTCATCTAGTAAGGAAGTTGTGTTTTTCTCTATTTCCTTGTCATTTTCACTTGTAAACTAGTTCGATGTATATTCCTTTAGGTTATGAATGTTGCATGGGAAAACGTCCAAGGGATATGTGTAGATACTCATGTGCATCGTATTTCTAATCGGCTTGGATGGGTATCACGTCCTGGAACTAAGCAGGTATTCTTGATTTCCATCTGACAATGAGGCTACATCCAATGTGGTGTCAGGAGTGTGTGATTATCATATAATTAGATGCTATTGTTTTCCAATTTTAAACTAAATTCATATTTGTTGACGAAAGCAAAAATATATGGAGGTCCTTGGTAAAAAGAAGAAAATAGAAGCAACTCTAAACTTCTGCCTTGATTTAGCTTTCAAATAATTATGGGTTACCTTCATAATAGCAAACTTATGGTGTGGAGTTTGAGCCGAGGTCTATCGAAAACAACCTCTCTATCTCACAAAGGTAGGGGTAAGGTCTTAGTACATCGTACCCTCCTAGACCCCCTCTTGTTGGATTACACTGGTTATGTTGTTGTTTTGTTTGAGCACTCCATTAATCATTTTGGGTAATAGTAATTGTGGCACGAACACATATTTAGGCCTAGTGTAGGAATTAAATATATTTGAAAAACAGTTGCAGTATCTAAGGATCTATAAATTCTCTAATTATGTTGTTCAATTTCTTACTTTGTTCTTGTTAGAAAACGAGAACCCCTGAGGAGACCAGGGAGTCCTTGCAACTTTGGCTTCCAAAGGAAGAATGGGTGCCAATCAATCCTCTCTTGGTATGTCTCTCATCTATTTTTCCTGCATGCGTAATTTATAGCTACTTGTATTCAAAACTGGTAGGAGATTCTAGAGTGGTTCTTTTCATCTTATCTTAGCGAGAGCCATCCATAATCTGCAAAAAGCATTATGCATGAATTCTGCAGTGTCTGATCATCATATGTAGTTAAAGAATCCATCAACGTGGATGCACATTATGAATTCTTTGGTGGGGAAAAAAACAAGGCTGCTGCTCATAAGCCATAGAACGACGTATCTGACAAGGGAACTTATCTTAAAAGTTCAAAAGGCTGAACATATTTACTTGAATTGATTCCACGCTGGTGCAATGTTGAGAAACTGACCGTCTCAAGAATCTCTTCTTTCTTGAAACTTTTCACCATCTGAATCAAGAAGAATATTTAGATGGTTGCGCCAGAGTACACAATTAGCTTTCCACATATTAAATCGTTTCTGTTTTTATGTTCCTTGTGAATCACTTTTTGTTTTATTGCTTAGTTTACTTGGTTTCATTGATCTTAAAAACAGGTTGGGTTTGGTCAGACCATTTGTACTCCTTTGAGACCACGTTGTGCAATCTGTACAGTAAGTGATCTCTGCCCATCCGCATTCAAAGAGGCAGCAAGCCCATCTTCCACCCCCAAAAAGTGACGGTTGATGGAATTTCAACAAGTTTTGCAGTGAGGGCACAATTCTCTCAGTCATTTCTAACATAACATTGCCATTTTTGACTTGAGCGATAGACAAATTTTGTGCTCTCAGCTCATATTTTGTATCATCCATATAAACGTCCATGGTTTTTCTTCTTTTTTGATTGGCTCAAAATCGTTTGTGGGAGGATGTGGATAAGTTGAAAACTGGGGAGGTACATATTGTAAAATTAAGTAGTTCCATTTTGTACAGTTTACTTCACTGTCCTGCAATCTGGAGGGAGTAAGATCATGTTTTGGTTTGATATCAAGGGAAAGTTCTTCCAAGCTATCAATATTTTGTATTGATGCTATTTGCTGCATTCTTCCACCCTTCTTCAAATTTTCACTTTTTGTTATTTTGATGAAGATGGAGAATAGTACTCTTATTTCACACTAATGTTTGCTTCATAAAAGAACTAAAATTTTCAAGATCTAACTCGACATGGAAAGTATAGTAGTATATTACACATGTTATCAGCCTTCCTCCAGAGTATAAAAAGTCAACAAAAATATCAATTAGCCATGCATCCAAATCCAAACTTACAAAACATAGCAGGGCAAAAACTCAAGGCAGTACAAAAGGTCATCGACAGTGACCTTTTGAGAAGCACAATGTTGCCAATAACAATTTTTTCAGTTCTTCGTGATATTCAGTCATTTCCCAGTAAATGTGCCCGAAGGATCACCTTAAATGCAAGTATGTATATTCGTACAACATCAGTACAATATTCTCACAAGTCATCCTTGCATACTCAAATTAGCCAACCTATCTGCATTCTGACTCTGAGCTGATTGAACCCGAACCGTGCTTTTGCGCCAATTCCAATATTTTACTCTCATTGGATCAGCATGTTCCAAGATGGAACATATTTTCTTTGTCAGTGCTAAATCTGGTGAGCATGACTGTGGAGTAAGAACATCTACGGCACTTTTCAATCCTTGGCTCGGTTCAAAACCATGACAAAGAAGATCCAACAAGAAGCTCAGAGCATGCACGTGACTATTTTGGGAGGTTAAGACGTCCAAAAGTACTGATGCTACTTGAGAATCCTGAACTAGAGATTGTGTATCATTCTTGAAAAGACCACGAAGATACCTCCAAGGACTTTCATTCTCTGGACTAACCCTGATGGTTTGAACTGTGTAATTCACTTCCAATTCCCTCATTGCCACTAGGCCCCCTAGTAGAGGTGATCGTGTTATGACAAAGTATCTCTACAAGAAACAAAGTAAAGTTAGGAGCTACACTTTCCTTCACAAAGGAGTTTTACCCTTTTGATAATTTAAAGCAGCAAGCATAAAACATTTGTTAGAAGTAAGCTCCTTGAAAATCTCAGAGAATGCTGATATTATTTAGTAGATTTAAAATAATTATAATTAAAAGAAAAAAGAATGAAACTTTTGCAGGTAATGGTTTCTCAAGAGTAAAATGAGAGTGAACAGTCAAACAAGGTAATGAGTCTCACGCATACTTGTTTATGCATTGTCCATTAGCAAATTAACTCGAAGGAGGTTATTTGCAAATATGGAGACTCATGTGTCAACCCCATAAAAGTCCTTTCTCATTACAATTTCAGGGGCTTGGGGCAAGTGAAGAAGTTAAAGTTTTATGGAAGATTATTATGCATCCAATTCTGTGCTCTATTTGGCTTGTGGGTATCACAAGTATTCCAAAACGGAACACGGCATCTAGATTTCTGGGCATCTTATTAGTTTTCTGGCATAGTTTTAACAAGGAAGGGATTGGCAGATACTTCTTGTTTAAAGATCTCTTTGTTTATACCTTCTGATTCTGTCAGCTGACGAAATCTTATCACTCTCTGTAACCTCATTTAACATCAAAAGAATCATTTCTTCTCATTAAAAAATTCAATCATTACCTGATTCCAAGCAGAATTGTTGTAAATATCATCACCAAGGAGTTGTTGACAATATGCAAGCTCCTCTTCCCATCCGCCAAGTGCTTGAAGGACCCACTGCATAAATAGGAAAAAAGATCAGTATTCTGGTTTGCCAATGAAATAAAGAAGCAAATACTAGTCCACATGATCCAGTATCATCTCTTGCAGGTACCAGATTAGATCACTGAGCTGTAAGATTCTCCCAAGAATAGATAGAGCTAATTACTCCCAGTGTCTTTCTGACTTTTGTCGTCTTGGTTTGACTGGAAATGGACTTTGAGTATATTGGAAATTGTTTAGTAACTGAAGAAGCAAGCCCACAAGTGGAGATTAAGTACAATTTTGACGGATACATCCCTATTGTTTATGCTTTTATAGGTGTTGTTGTTAAGGGCTCACGTAACGTGCTTAAACAACGAGCTATGTACAGTGCAGGCCTAACTGCTTCATATCGTTTAAGTGACACTATAATGCAAGCACCAAGGCAGCCACCTCTGGCTCTTGAAGATAGTGACACTGCTCAATATATATAGCTGGCAAACTGATATGCTAATTGTCAAAGCAACGACAGTGATTTGGTAAGTAACTCGGAAAAGGAAATAATGATTTTTTTTCTATTTTTGATAACAATGGTGTTTGGGCCAGGTTGCACACAGCAAGACAATTCCATTGGGGTACCTGCTACCTCCCGCCAACAAAGGTATTTGTACCTGAGAACTGTATCACCAAGGTTTAGGCCACACCTTGGGTAAACGAAATAAGGAACTTAACACAAGAAAACTAGTTCTACTCTCAAATCAAAAACTTAAAACTGTATTTTTGCATCTGAAACAGAAAAATTAAATGAATATTGAAATTGATTTAATTTTTAGTTCATATATTTTATTCAATTGGAAATTTTTACACTCTTTTCTTTAAGAAGTGAGCGAACTAGAATAGGTTGATTGATCCAGGTAGCGACAGCCTCCAACCGAAAGGAACCACGCGTACGCTAGAAAGTTCATGTATGTAGTAAATTTTCTTGCATTAATATATTTTCATCATTTGGAATTTTTTTATATTAAAGCCCATGTTTTTATTACGCTCTACTTGTAAAGTCCAAGGAGAGTTTGGGCCTTTTCAAAGTTATTTCTCCTTTGACAACACTGTTACAGGGAAAAATATAACTGGGATTAATTACATGAAAGATGTTTATTGAGTGACACCGAAGCAAGAATCCAAATAACGTGTAATGAACTGACATGGAATGTGTGGGATACTAACATTTAATATGATCCTAAGTCACCCTGCTTTTACCTTAGTATTTTGTCAATTCTATCTAGGATCTGACTCAATTCATAAACTTGAATAATCTAGAACATGATTTTAGTACCATGAAACACAACTCATGCAAAAGAGTTTTTCCAAACAGGCAATGTCATTACTTTTTTGAAACAAAAAATAGGGATACAAATACAACCTGCCGATGGGACCAAGCATGATAATTCTTTGCATCCTGAGAAAATATTTTCTTGGTGAATTCTAGCTCATTTGTCACAGCATCAGCTCCCAGCTTCTCAGCAAGCCACCGTCTATGATGCCTGTAAATTTCTATAATTAAGAATTTTGACCAACATGTGCATATATACAATTAGATACAAATAAAGAATAACTTATGGAGGAAAAACTTTCTTTTTTCTGTTAATGCTATAATGGAGTCAAGTATAATATGCAGACACATAGGTACTGAAAAGGGTAAAAGAAAGTCATAGGCTAAAAAAACACCTAGCAAATAGACATGGTCAACATGCAAGAGTACATGGGTTGCAAGAATTTGCACAAAAGTGAAAAACATGTGGGACAACTCAAAATTGAAAAAAACCATTAACACGGGAGGATGGTACTTTCCACAAATTAACTTTCAAAAATATATTTTAAAAAAAACAAAGATCAAATTTAAACTCAACGTTTAGCTTTGAGAAAGAAAACAACTACGAGCCTTGGTTGGCGGACAAAGCGAAACCATATTAAGAGCTAGAGCAGTAAGTCAAGGTCAAGCCAAGCATGATAGCTTAGACCCCGTTCAGCTCAGCATCCAAAGTTTCCAAAGAATGCTCATTTCATCCAAGCACAATGGAACAAGAGAAAAGAGAAAAACATCACTTCCTACGTATCTTTAAAACATATTGAGGGTGTTTGCATAATCTAATAATGTGGTAAACCCAGCTTATAAGCACTTTTTGGCTTATATGTAAGTGCTTATAAACCAATATCGACCAAAAATCATAAGTTGAACTCCCAATTTGCGACTTATTAGATTATATAAAGCACTTCTATTTACCAAGTTTTTATAATTTTATCCCTGATATTATTTATAATTCTTGAAATAGATTTTCGAAACAAAACCCTTTTCAAACAAACAAAGCCCAGCTGTGAATTTTAACACTCACCAAAAGAATCCATACATTTACTCATAATCACTGTTCAATAATGTCTCAAATGATGCCAAGGTAGTGTACTGACTCAAGGGTATATACAGCTTTCAAGAACCTGAGACCCACAGCAAGATAAGTGAGTTTAATAATCTTTAATAACCAAGATTTCCCTTGTCAATGAGCTTTCCTAGTTCCAATTTTTATCTACAAAATTTGGTTTTGGTCTTCCCATGCTGACAATTTGTGCGGGAAAACAGTTTCACTTCACTGAGAGAGTTTACAAGTGATATTTAATCCCATCAGCTTAAAGCAATTCCTCTATGTGATATACATCAGTCACATGTCAACAAAGTATTTACATTACATCACCTTTACTTTAGCAGAGACCTGTGCGGAATTTTCAACTTACCATATTTGATAATTTTTGGTATTCTCCCCAGCAATGCAATCAACAAACTTCAATTCTTCATGTAAATCAACACCCAACGCCTCCAGCACAACACGCCTGAATTGCCATACCTAAACATAAAAAATTGACCATTAACTAACAACTCTGTAGTACAATATAGTCTACAAAACAACATCCTAGCCCTCCTCCGACCCCATGCCCCAAGACAACAAAACAAGGTAAGGATTCATCCAAATCAAGCTTCACGGTTAAATACAGACAGATGAAATATAGGAGTTTAAATCAATGCCAGGTCCACTGTGAATTCTGCATTGTCAATTTTCAGCTGAATGCCTCTCAAAGTGAGAGTCTTTCCATTATATAGAGAAAATAAAGATTACACATCCCTAAAGATCCGCCATTCCTATCCCTAAAGATCAGCTATTCTATCTATACAAATCTGCCATTGAATCCCTCTAAATCTGCCTTGCTATCCCTCCAAATCAGCTATTCTATCACAATATTTATTCATATGATTCTACAACAAATGTATATGTATCACTATATAATTACATTAATATATACAATCATTTAGTTGTCTATCATGCTAACATGCATAACCCACAGCTTCGAGCCTGAACCATTATGTATATGTCACTGATGTGTACCATATATGTGTGCACTTACACGTATATGGGAAAACTAATATAGAAAACCCAAAGAACAACAGCTCCTAGCTCGAACCCTATATGCATGTGTCTCACTAAGTGTGTCCATATATAGTTTGTGTGTGTGTGAAAGGAAAAGGTATAGATAGACTTAGATATACAGCTAAATCCTGGTTTAAACCCATATGAAATGCTATGCTTCTAGAGCTTCCTACAGCCTCAATGATGTATACGGATTCCAATCCAATTACCTCACAAACTTTCAATTTAAGTTCACATTAGAACTCTACACATTTTTATACACGAAAATTCCAATTATATACCAAAATAATCCCACTAAACTTCCCACAATACTGCATTAAGGCAACCAAAATGATACAACTGGAAGAGGTAATTGCAGTTACAGACTTACAGTGTAATTTCCAGGGTTTAGCTGAATAGCTTCAGAAGTAAGCTGGAGGGCGCGTGTAGATCGCTCATCGGCTACGTAAATTGCCCGGAAGTAGTCCATGGTTTCAGAGAAGTCTTCCGTGTAGGCAATGGGAACCACCGGGCAGGGCCCGTCGTCTTGGGGAACGGGCTTCACATCGGCCCAGTCGGGCCTTTCCTTGAAAGGAATTCGCGTTTTCGTCACCTCGCGACAGTCCATTTTCTACTCGGCTCCGGTATCCGATCGGAAAACTACCGGCGGTAGTTCAATACTGGAATTGCCTTGGGGGTAGCAGGAATAGAATAAATATAATGTATTTCAATAAAGGGATAGGTTTGAAAAATACTCAATTTTGGTCAAATTTATTATTGCGATACTAAACTTTTATAAGAATCTATTACCTCTTTAGACTATTTAGTACCGTATTTTTTACTCGTGAAAGTTTAGTATAAAATACCCATTTTACTTAGTAAACATGTTTCCAGTTATGAACAAAAGATACTTTTGCTTTAGGAAAATTGGTGGAATATTACATTGGTCCAATTTGTTTCATTAGTGCTTTAATTAATTGATGGAGCGATGAATTTTTCGATTAGAGTTTGGAGTATTTTGACATAGTACAATAGTCCTGGCAACAATTAGAGTTTACAGTATTTTGACAAAATAACAAATAAGAGTCAACGTGTTATACTATGTAAATTAATTTTCAGGTTAATTTATTTTTTCATTTTACATGAAACTAATTTTAATAATATAATTTTTTTGAGCTTAAAGGAAGGAATGATTTTTAACTCGTTAACCTACTCTATGTTAACTTTAAACTTATTGCTCTTTTTTATTTCAATAAAAAAAGAGAAGGTAATAAGTATTATATTATACCATATAAAGAAAGAAACGGATATCATCACATTAATAATTTTCATAAAAAGAGAAATAAACTAGAGAAAAAGGAAAAAGCAAGAATTTTGTCAATATAACTGGAAATAAGAGAGAAGAAAAATACTAGAACAGAAAATGAAAGAATTTTGCCAATTATTGTTGTACATTTTTCAAGAAATTTAAAATTAAATAATTAAAGCGGGTTCAATAAAATAATTAAGACAAATATACTACTATTTCTTAAAAATTTAGTTTGAAATAAAAATTATTTAAATTGATTGGATGACTTTTCGGGTTATAAAAACCAAGTTTAGTGACTTTTTAAGTGAAATATCAATAGTTGAGAGATTTTTGGATTATAAAATAAAGTTAAATGACTTTCTATGTGAATTATTCAAAGTTGAGTGACTTTACTATTTAAAGTTGAGTGACCATATGAGATATTATCTCCTATCAGTAACTAACATCAATTTCTCAAGTTCCTTTATGATTGCATGTACATATTTCAAGTAACTATTCAATTAATAAAAAATGAGATATGTCATGAGCATATTAAGTGTGAGCCTCTTTTCAAATCAACTAATTTATTTGGAATAGACTAGATAGGGATAAGGGTTTGAAAAATCTTTCAACTTTGGCCGATATTGCTATTATGATATCAAACTTTATGGAGGACCTATTACCTCCTGAACTATTTAATAGTGTATTTTAAAGGTATATATGTGTCCACGTGGACACATTACTATTTATAATTATGCATTATTTTTTATGTCCACGTGGGCAAATATATATGTTTAAAATACGGTATTAAATAGTCTGGGGGGTAATAGGTCCTCATTAAAGTTTGGTATCGTAACAACAATATCGGCCAAAGTTGAGATATTTTTCAAACCCTTATCCCGACTAGATAAGAGCATTAACTTAAAATCAATAAATGCTATAAGAAATTACATAATGGAGCACAAATCTTTTGCTATTGTACTCGAAATTTATTATCATTCTAATAAGTCAATGTGAACACAAACTAAATAATTTATTATCATT
>JAJONQ010032569.1:0-33408 GCA_036250385.1 Solanum microdontum | reverse complement strand
ATTTTCTCTTTTATTCTTTTTCACATTTATTACTTTATCCTTTTTTCATATTATTCTTTATTAGAGATACCATTTCATAACATTTTTATTATTTCTTTCTTTCTTCTTTTTTTTTAAATAGTTTATCTTCTTCTTGTTTTTTTTCTCTTACTAAATTTTTACCTTAAAATAAAATAATTTTTTTTTGTTCAATACTTTTGTTCTTTTCTCTTCTTTTTTTTTTTGAGGTAAATTCCTCGTGCTTCCCACGGGTACATAATTCCCAAATTAGGTGACATCTTATTGATTTTTTAGTGTAGTTGTTAAAGAAGTGTTAAATGTTAAGGCCAAATTATTATCATCTTGACTTTATAATGAATCCCTGTATTTAGCAATCCTAAGTGTAATATCTACTACCACTAAAAATATACTACCTTCGTTTAAAAAAGAATGACCTCTTTCTTTTTTTGGTAACGTTTTAATTTTAGCTTTCCACGTTACATGTTTAAAGTCACAAGATTGAAGGGCAATTTAGTACATTTGACATAAATTTAATTTAGAACCACAAGATTCAAAAGTCTTCTTTATTTTTTAAAACTTTGTGCCAAGATAAACCAAGTCACTATTTGTGAAACAGAGGGAGTAATATGAATAGGCCGATTTTCTATTGCTTAGGTGTTCATCCACGCAAGTGTTCTAATATATGCTGCTACCTCCGTCTGTCCGTCTGGCGATCTTAAAGTGTAATTAATGTAGTTATAGTGTTCTTTTTTCACGCCATAGACATCTTTGAACCTATTCGTGATAAGGTCCACTAAATTTCATTGTACGTTGTTTCCGATTTCTTCATTTTTGTATGGTTAACCTCCATCTTTCACTTTCATTTGATAATATTACAGGTCTGTTGCATTTTGGCACGTCCCGTAATGCACCCTGCAATTTCTATATGCACGATGGACAATCTGTCCTGCCCGAGGTAATGGATTTTCCAAGGTCTAATGAGCTGCAATACAGTACGTATACAACACTGTAATCTATTGTATCATAGTAGATGACTCATCTAATGGTGAGGTACAAAATGTAATCATATCGATTTATGGTACGAGTAGTAACAGTGATCCACATATGTTTTTCCGTTTATTATCGGCTTGTATCATGGGACCACATCAACCTTGTCTATCATAGGTGGCCTCATCGGAACTGTAATATCTACTAGCATGAACAATATCAATATGCACAGGTTGTTGCTCTATTGCCTAGGCGTTCATGCACGCAAGTGTTGGATTTAGTGCTGCTACCTTCACGCAGACGCGTTGCGATCTTCAATCATCATGACTCTAGTGAAAGTATCTCTTTCCACAATAGAAATCACTGTACCTATTTATCATAAGTTCAACCTCACTTCATTATACTGATGCAGTAATTGTGTATCCTTATATTTAAATAATTTTTCACATCATGAAATAATACATACCACATAAAATTCTAAATGTATTCCCTGCAAAGTGTTATGCCTAACTTCCATATGCTCAATAGTAAAATGGAAATCATTGTGTAGGATTTATTTTGCATTCCTATTATTTGCATCGACTTATATGACAATCCCTGTTTCAATATTGTTTAATTTTTGGTAAGTAATCTCCATGTTTCACCTATATTTGAGTATACGACAGTTCCGTTGCAATTTACCACATTCCATTATTCACCCTGGATGCTATTTTTAGAGCATGGACAATCGGTCGTGCCTGAAGTATTGATGTTTCCAATTTCAAATGACCCTCAAACACATACCCGGAACCATAATTATGATGACGGCAATGCAATTGTCCTTAGATTTCCTCTGATTCATGTCCATATGTTTTCCATATTGTCCTCGCGTAAATTTCCTATGAGCATTCATTAGGTTAGTGGTGACCTCCAATGTATGTATTTGCAACAAATTCATCATTTTCTGGATTGACAATGCCATATTGAACCTGTATGTGGTTATGTTCAGAGGCCTTCCTATTCCATCTCTATCACGAATCCTCTTTTGTATGGCTAGTTATCTAAATGCGTGTCATTCTGGAAAGTTATTTCTGTTATTTTTCTACGTAGGGATATTTTTTAAAACCTACAGTTAACGGTAAATGTTAAGCAATACCTCCCGTCTTTCCACAAGTCTCGGACACACATTCTGGAAGATTCCTTTGTAAACAATATTTTAATGTGTGTATGGTCTTCTGTGTCCTCGTCCGAATTGAAGATTGTAAATCATTCTCTTGTTGTTACATATAATTGTCTATGTGTGAATACATGTTTTGGAAGATACTATCCAACTCTTTGAAGAGTTTGTCCTTGGCTCTTATTGATTTTCATAGAATAACAGGGTACTAAAGGAAATTGGCGTCAGTTAAGCTTGAATGGCCACTTTTAATCGTTTGGAGACATGATAATTTTTGGTAACATGACTCTAGTGCCGATGTGCTTACCAGAGATGATGTTAGCACTAACAGACCATTTTCCAAGATGTGTGATAATTAATCTTGTATCGTTGGAGAGGCCTTCTGTTTGTTTTAGATTTGTAGGAAGCATAACCAGACTTCCTACTTTTAAGTGTATGTCATGGTTAGGGATGCCTGGGAATCGTAAGTTGTTAAGGAATTTGGTTGGGTACAATATATCTTCCTCAGTAGTGCTCAGACTTGCTTTGCACACATTGTCAGAGCTATAATAAGTTCTTCCTTCCGGTGGTATCATTTTCATAATTTTTTCATTCAATTCATGAAACATTTTAATTTTTTGTGTGAGTATGGTTCATTCCAAGTATACGAGGTCGTTCTACTTTTGTATTAGGGATATATATACTCTATCTACAATTGATTCCACATGATTGTGTGATGGTGCAATGCCTACATTAGGGGTCAACTTAATGAGTTCCTTCTTATTATCTGTATAAACGGATCGATCTTCAACTTCCAATAACCATTTAGCAAAACTTACTATAGTTTCAGCATTAGAACCCATCACTGTTCCACAAGTAAGTCTCATATTTTCCTTCAGTTTATAAATGAGTTCCTTCTTATTATCTGTATAGACGGATCCATCTTCAACCTCCAATAACCATTTAGCAAAACTTACTATATTTTCAGCATCAGAACCCATCACTGTTCCACAAGTAAGTCTCATATTTTCCTTCAGTTTATAAATAAAGAAGAAGGGCCACAAGTGTGAAGAGTTTAGTGATGCATCAACAATGTCGGCTCTTGTTTCTTTTGGAATAACTGGCAATATTTGTCTGAAATCACCACCACATACGATCTTAGTCCCCCAAAAGGCTTGTCAAATCTATTTTCATACCTACCTCGGAGAATGTCCCTCAAGGTCTTGTCTAATGCTTCAAAACAATATTTATTTTTCATTGGTGCTTCATCCTAAATTAGGCGAACAGTGCAAGTCTTACCCGGGAGGGTTAATGGAGATAAAGAAAAATGGTGCACTGCGGAGGCAGCCAGTGAAGGATGAAATCATAAAACATGAATATTATAGGTAAAGTACAAGAGAGAATAGCACAAGCGCGCATCATTAGATGTAAGGTGGGGTTTATGGATGCAGAGTATAATTTTAAATATTGTATGACAAAGGTTAAAAATTATGGCAGTAACTGTAATGACCCTTTAGGTCATTTTGAAAAGGCTTGAGTCATCAACAACTCTTTAAAGTTGTCCGCATAATTCACTTAGATAACTTAACTATGACTTGTACCTATTGAACACCTAAATTGTTCAAAACATGTACCTATTAAAATCAAAACGCTGATATGGCAAAAAATGTGTTTTGCACTTCCTTGAAGCGCGTGAAAAGATTCAAAATAGCGTTTTTTAAACTTTTTTTTACATTTTTTCTTCTTTTATTGACACTTGACACTATAATTAACTTACATATATTTTTTCTTCTTTCATTTACACTTTTTTCAAAAAAGAAGAGCACCCCACCCTCTACTACTCATCTTCTTCAAAATTTAGTTTGCAAAACTTTCTCCATTTTAGCTCCAACATTGTTTGTCTTTTTTTTTTTTTTATAAAAAAAATATATTATTTCTTCCAAATTTGAAGATAAGTGAAAATCAACTATGACGAAATCATACGATTCATATTTGAAAGAAAGACTCTCTTTTGTATGATTTATTTCAAATCTCATAAAAATAATGGAACAAATATGAGGAAGAAGAAGGATGATAAATGATTTTTACATATAAAAAAAGTTAGCTGATATTATTTATCACAATTTTTGAACAAGTATTTTTACTCAAATTCAAATATAAACCCATTAAATTTATCAAAAATGATATTCAAAAATTTGAAAGAATTAATTTTTGAGCTATCAATTTCTTTTTGTCATTGATGTACAAATGAATAACCACCGGCAAAATTTTCTTTCTTCTTCACTCTTAGTATGAAAATATATAATTTTTTTTAAAAAGTTAATCTTCAAGTTAGTTGAAAATAAATTAGGTTTTGTGATTTGAGAAAGAATGTGTTTTGGGAAGAAGATGAAGATGAAAGGGGGTTGGGTAGGGGTGGAGTTCTGTAGAATAGGTTGACATGTGTCATTTCTCTTTCTTTTCTTATTTTAAAAAAATTTAGATATAAAGGTGTTTGAAATAATTTTAAACAAAAGTTTATTTGTTTTTATATTTTTGGGGGCCCAGTGCCACATGTTATTTTTTAATTAGCCGTTTTTCCATGTCAGCGCAAGTGTATCTCACACACTTCATATTTTTTGCTGATTATCAAAAAATACCTAATAGGAACAATTTTTGAATAGGTAAAAGTGTTCAAGAAGTACTAGTCTTAGTTGAGGTGTCTAAGTGAATTATGCGGACAACTTTAAGGGGACGTCGATGACTTAAGCCTATTGAAAACTAATCATCTCTCTTTCATAAAAGATCCTTTCCGTAAAATTTTAAATGAGAATTTGAATTACTCGTTTAATTACAGTTATTTAATTAGTGAGTAAGTTTTAAATAATTATTTTTATTAAGTGGTTAATGGATCAACTCCATAATTTATTTAATACCCTATACCACTTGGCCCATAAGTTCAGATAAGTTAAAGGGGTTTAACATATTTAGATTATAATTGAGGGGAAACAAAAATAAAAAAAAGAGGACACGTTAGAGAGAAGATAAGTCACGGTGCTTCAGGTAACATCTTTTCTTTGTTTAAGAAATTGTGGTGGATTAATTTGATGAGGTTTAAGCAATTGTTGAAAATTTGTTGCTAAACTTGATGAACTTAATTACTTTGAACCATTCTTATTGGTTGGAATATTGAGGTTGGTAGGGTGCCTATAGTAGATCTGCTTGGAGAGGAAAAGAATAATACTCCCTCCGTTTCACAAAGAATGGTCTAGTTAGACTTTGCACGGAGTTTAAGAAAATAAAGAAGACTTTTAAATCTTGTGGTCCTAAATTAAAGTTATGTCAAATGTACAATATTGTCCTTTAATCTTGTGGCCTTAAACATGCCACGTGGAAAGCTGAAATTAAAATGTTACCAAAAATAGAAAGAGATCATTCTTTTTTAAACGGACTGCAAAAGAAAGGATGTCAGTCTCTTTGAAACGGAGGGAGTGATAAATTTGATAAAGTATCATTGCATTATCATGGACAATAATTGGCTAATAAACTGTATAATCTTAGTTCTGCAAAATGTTAATTCTCCCTCAATTAGTATTAGTCTCGCTTTCAACCATGGTACTATTTCTTTTGTTTCCAGATCCCCCTTATAATTATCGCATTATAATTTAAATTTTGGTATATTAAGTGTCACGACCCAGGAGTACCCCCTAGATGTAAGATGGCGTATAGAACCCCGAGAGACCCCATACAAGCCACTTAGCATTCATAACATAAGAAATAGAACAAAAGCGGTAAAAACAACATTTCAAGTCCAATATTTTATAAAAGTAAAGCGGAAGTCTAAAACACTCGTCTCATTAGCCATCTAGTACAATAGAATGAAATTGGGCCTACCCATACATCATGTTCAAAAATGGAAATAAGAAAGAGACTAAGAACAATGAAAGTCCGTCCTCAAAGCATGAGGACTCACAAAAGCTGGGGAACCTCGCAATCAACCACTAGCCACGAAACTGAGAAACCTGACTGTTGGACCCTACATTTGGGGAAATGTAGGCAAGAGTATGTGTTAGTACAAAAGAATGGACCACATATGATAGCTATGTATAACACATTTAAATCATGAACATTTCATGACATGCAATTGACCAAGCTAAAATATGATATAAAAGGGTTAGAAAACATAAATCATAAAACATGGTCAATGCAAGCTTACATCTTTAAAACCTTTGAACACATGTGAGATACTTCTTGAAGTAACCTTAGTTCATTATTATTGTGGAATTAGTCTTAACCGACATAGAGACTATGTGAGCTATAACATGATCCCCCAATGTCTCCCACACCGAAAAGGGTTGTCCTACTTGCCAAGGTAAGGAACATGAACTTATCGCTTAGGTAGATCCACTAGCTAATGTCTATCTAGACAATCATCCTATGGGGGCACATACTTAAGGGATAAGGAGATTGCTTCTAGAAACCCGACCTTTACTAACGGGAGATCTTCAATCTCAATATCCTCTGGTGCTAAGCATAAATCCCACGGAATAGTCATTTCTTACTTGTTCTTATTATCCTTGAAAGGGCACGTCATCTTGCCAATCCAAGCTAAGTCATTATACATGGAAAGGTATCATTTAATAACCAATCCAAGCTATATTTCATTAGGATAACTCTTAATCGTTGATTAAATTAGGTGAGAAGACCTTTCAACCTTAGAACCCTTTATTATGTGAGGAAACCTTTCACATCATGCTTCCATCAGTATATGAGAAAATCCTTTCAACAACACAACAACAACATCATCATTGATACTTTATTCTCTAAGCATCCTTAAAACAATTGCATAGATTTCATAAGAACATGAATAATTTCATAATTTACCTTTCAAGGTTCACAACCCACTTTCAATCATCAACATTTAGAAAACATGGTTAGATATGGATTTCATCATAAATTCATGTAATTTTATCAATACATGCTTGATTTCGTAAAACTCTTCCTTCATAATCAAAATCCCACATTATATGATCATAACTTCAAAATATGGGGATTACATGGGTTCACAGGGGAACCATCATAAAATCATAGTAATTCATCAATTCATGCATAAGAGATGATAATTCAATCATTTAAATCAATAATCAAGAGAACCCATGACAGTTGAAGAAAACCCTAACTTAATTAGGGATATCTAACTTTGAAAATACGAGAATTTGGAAACAACATGAATTGAGGGAATCCATGGATGAAAACTATCATACCTCAAAGCCAAATGCTTATCTTCAATGGAGGAATGGATACTTGACTTGAAATCCTAGATTGAATTCTTCTTCTTCAAGCTTTACAGAGAGAGAAATATTTTGGAGAGGAGACTTGTTCTTCTTATTGGTGAATTTGAAGAGAATGAACTAATTTGGGGGGGTTGAAAGCACTTATATAGGGGTCTTAATGAAGGGTAAACCAACGTAGTATAGGGATAAAATAATTAAGAAAAGACCCAACTACCCCTAAAATAATTGCCGACCTACTGACCTACAGACCACTGCCGACGGACTGTGACCTGACGATGGTCCGTCCTACACGACCGTCGTCCATGGTCAGAAACTGGATTCTGGGGTCCTGACCTACAGACCCTTGACCATGGACCGTGGTCTGACCGATGGTCTGTTGGTTAGGTTGTGGTTATGGACCTTCTACCTGAAGTTGGGGTGACTAACCATGGACCACACCTACGGTCTGTGGTCCCATCCATAGGCCGTGGGTGGCCTCCGTCGGATGGCACCTCCAGCTTCTAAAAATTGATACTTTGCCCTTTTTCGAATCCGGGGTGTCACAATATCTCCCCCTTGGGATCATTCGTCCTCGAATGAGATTCAAGCTAGTACGTAAAGAGTCGGAGAGAAACTAACAACCCAACCATCAATGCAACTTAATCTAATTGCATATAACCAAGGAGGAAGTATCGACTCCAAGATAGGACGTAATCAAAACATCATAAAAAGGGTGAAACTAAATCTATCAGCTCATCATGCATGCAATACATATATCCGAGGAGAAAACATCAACTCCAAGCTAACATTTGAGGAGGAAACATCGACTCCAAGCCAAAACATGCTCATATCAACATATCATGTAGTCTACATTCAATTCATACTCAAATGCACATAAACATGTAGAAATTGATCAAATTGAGTCATTTTCTCAAAACTTGAACTCTTCATAAATGATGCATAGTAAGGATATCATGGAAACATTTAAGACACATGACTCCTAAACAAAGGACAAACCATGAGGAACTCATTATCTCAAGCTAGAGTAGTAGTGGAAGGAAAGAGGTAAGGATATCTAGAAATCATATCGACCTCGGCCTCCCAAGTAACACCCTCAACTAATTGATTCCTCCATAACACTTTCACGAAAGCTACTTCTTTATTTCTTAACTTCTTGACTTGCTGGTCTAAAATCTCAACCGAAACTTCTTCAAAAGAAAGATTTTCCTTAACTCCCAAACCTTCTAGTGGAACTATGGATGTCGGATCACCAACACATTTCTTCAACATAGAGACATGGAAAACTAGATGCACCGTTGCCAACTCATTAGGAAAACCTAGTCCATAAGCAACCTTACCAACACGTCTCAAAATCTGATATGGGCCTACATATCGGGAACTAAGCTTTCCTTTCTTACCAAACCTCATTACTCCCTTCATGGGTGAGATTTTCAAGTAAACCCTATCATGAACATCAAACTCAAGATCTCTTCTTCTCACATCAGCATATGACTTTTGCCGACTTTGAGCTGTTTTCAACCTTTGTCTAATAAGTCAAACCTTCTCTATGGCCTCATGCACCAACTCAAGACCTATTAGGGCAACTTCACCCACCTCAAACCACCCTACAGGATATCTACACCTCCTACCATATAAAGCCTCAAATGGAGCCATATCAATACTTGAGTGCTAGCTATTGTTGTAAGCAAACTCAATCAATGACAAATGATCGTCAATTACCCTTAAAATCAATTTTCCAAAGTTTGGATAGTACGCTCCGCTTGCCCATCGATTTGGGGATGAAAGGCTGTACTAAGCTTAACACGAGTACCAAGACCCTTTTGGAAATACTTCCAAAACTGAGAAGTGAATTGGGTACCACGATTGGACATAATTGACAAAGGCACTCCATGCAACTTTACCATTGCTCTCAAGTACAACTTATCATAATTATCTACCAAATAGGAAACCTTGATGGGAATAAAATGAGTCGATTTCATCATCCGATCCACTACAACCCAAATCGAGTCATGCTGTCTCCAGGTGCGAGGCAAACTAATAATAAAGTCCATATTCAAATCTTCCCACTTCCAAGTAGGAATGCCAATGTCTTGGGATAACCATCCCAGTTTCTGATGTTCAACTTTCACTTGTTGACCTTGTTGACAATTAGGACACTTAGTCATAAATTCCGCAATATCCTTCTTTATCCAATTCCACCAATAGACTTCCCATAAATCACGGTACATCTTGGTGGCTCCTGGGTTAATGGAATACCCCAAACTATGGGCTTCTGACAAGATTTGTTCCCTTAAGTCATCAGCATTAGGAACACACAAACGGCCTTGATAGCTAAGTACACCATTTCCCCCTTGGATAAAAGCCTCAATGGATTTCTTAAGCACCACTTCTTTTAAGTTGACCAAAATTGGATCAAGATTTTACTTGGCTTTCACATGCGCAACAAAAGACAATTTTGAACCATTGTGAACCATAACACCACCCTTGGTGAAGTCCACTAAATGAACACCCAACCGGGCCAATCTATGAACATCTCGAACCAACTCTTTCTTTCCTTCTTCAATATGAGCAATGCTACCCATGGATAACCGACTAAGAGCATCCGCCACCACATTAGCTTTACCGAGGTGGTAGAGAACACTCATATCAGACTATTTCAATAACTCAAGCTACCTTCTTTGGCGAAGATTTAGATCCTTCTGGTTAAACACATATTGCAAACTCCTGTGGTCGATAAACACATCTATATTAACACCATACAAATAATGCCTCCAAATCTTTAAGAAAAAACAACTGCCGCTAGTTAAAGGTCATGGGTAGGATAATTCTTCTCATGAATATTAAGTTTCCTTGAGGCATAGGCAAAAAATTTTGCATTCTGCATAAGCATACACCCTAGCCCGATTTTCGAGGCATTACAATAAACAACAAAACCATCAGTCCCTTTCAGTAGAGTCAACACTGGAGAGGAAGTAAGTCTATCATTCCTTTCTTGAAAACTCTTCTCACATCTTCATACCATATGCACTTAGCCTTCTTTTGAGTCAAAGCCGTCAGAGGAGAGGCAATTTAAGAGAACCCCTCAACAAATCTTCAATAGTAACCGACCAAACCCAAGAAACTTCTAATATCTTAAGGAGATAGAGGTCTAGGACAACTCTTGACCGTATCCGCCTTCTTAGGATCTACCTCAATACGCTTACTTGAAGCAATATGGCCAAGAAAAGCTACAGACTTTAGCCAAAACTTGCATTTTTTAAACATTGCAAAAAGTTATTGGTCCTTGAGAATTTGCAACACGATCATCAAATGATGAATGTGCTCATTCTCATCACAAACATGTTAAGGTATTGTCTAAACACCTCATTCATCAAATCCATAAACGGCGCCGGACTATTAGTCGACCCAAATGACATTACCACAAATTTATAATGACCATACCGAGTTCGAAAAGCAGTCTTTGGAATATCATCTTCCTTCACCCTCAACTAGTGATAACCCGATCGAAGATCAATCTTAGAAAAGTGACTTGCTCCTTGAAGTTGGTCAAACAAGTCATCTATCCTTGGAAGAGGATACTTATTCTTAATGGTCACCTTGTTCAACTGACGATAGTGAATAAACATACGAAGAGAATCATCTTTCTTCCTAACAAATAAAACTGGACCACCCCATGGAGAGATACTTGATCGGATGAAACCCTTATCCAACAAATCTTTCAATTATTCTTTCTACTCCTTTAGTTCTACCGGATCCATTTGGTAAGGAGGAATAGGAATATAATGCGTATTAGGGAGAGGGTCAATACTGAAGTCCATTTCCCTTTCAGGAGAAATACTGGGTAAATCATCTGGGAACACTTCCGGAAACTCATTAACAACGGGGACCGACTCAAGAGTAGGGGTTTCAGAATCCACATCCCTCACCCTAACTAGGTGGTAAATGCAACCCTTAGAAATCATCTTTCTAGCTTTAAGACAAGAGACAAACTAACCCTTAAGCATATAATTTCCCCCTTTCCACTCTAAGACAGGCTCATTCGAGAACTAAAACATTACTATATGAGTTCTATGTTCGATAAAAGTATAACATGAGTGCAGCCAATCTATACAGAGGATAACATCAAATTCTAGCATATCAAGCTCTACCAAGTCAACAAGAGTAAAGCTATGGGACAAGGAGATGGGACACTTTCTATAGACCCTCTTAGCCATAAAAGAATCACCGACAAGAGTAGAGACAGAAAAAGGATCTAACAACACATTCGTAAGAACATCAAATCTCATAGACACATATGGCGTCACAAAAGACAAGGCAGGACTGGGATCAAGTAAAGCATAAATATCAAGTTGGAAGACTTTCAATATAACGGTAACCACATCGGGAGAACCCTTTGTTCACCACGAGTCTGAAGTGCTAAAATCGGTTTTGCTTGGGAGCATTGGGACCCGAACCACTAGGAGGAGCTTGCTTGCCCTCTCTACCTTTTGCTACAAGCATCGGGAAATCCCTCATCTTATGACCACTTTTACTACAACTGAAGCAACCATCTGTGCCGACTAGGAACTTACCCTCGTGCTTCATTCCACACCTATGCAACATCCCAAATTTGAAAAAGGAAATCCTAGAAAAATTAAGAACTCCCAGGTGCCAACCACGAGGGACAACCACGGCCCGTGGTGTCGGCCACGGACCGTAGGTGGGTCCATGGATTGGTGCCTCAGAAATTTCCAAGGCAGAACCACGACTGTACCTATGAACTGTAGGAGGGTCCACGGTCCGTGGTCCAGGGGTCTGTAGGTTGGCCAAAATTCTCTCACCACCACCGACGGTTCACTAGGACAGACCGTGGCCTGTCGACTGGGGTCCTTTGTTGGTGAGTCGGTGGACAACTGCCAGTCATTTCAAGGGCAGTTGGGTATTTTCCTAATTAATTAGTTCTTATACTATGTGGTTTTGCCTATGTTTAGGTCCCCTATATAAGCCTTTTTACCCTCAAATTTCCCAATAGAAATCATTCTCTCTAAACTCACCAAAAAGAAGAGCTCTCAAATATTTCTATCTCTAGAAACTTGAAGAAGAAGAAAGAGGAGGAGTCATCTAGGGTTCCAACCTAAGGTCTCAATTTCTCTATTGAAGGCTAGCTTTTGGATTCAAGGTATGATAGTTTTCATCTATGGATTCTTTTTATCCATGGAGTTCCCAAATTCCTCCATTTCTAAAGGTAGAATTCCCCAATTGGGTTAGGGTTTTCTTTAATTAACACGGATTCTTTTAATTTTTAATTTAAATGATTGAATGATGATCTCTTATGCATGAATTGATTAAATGTGTTGATTGTATGATGATTTCCCCATGAACCCATGTAATCCCCATGTTTTCAAGTTATGAATCATATGAGCTAGGATTTTGATCTTCAAAAAAGAGTTTTATGAAATTGAGCATATATTGCAAGCTTTACATGCTTTTGTGATGAAATCCATATCTAACCCATGTTTTCTAAACATTGATGATTGAAAGTGGATTTTGAACTTCAAGAGGTAAAATATGGACTTATGCATTGTTTTATGAAATCTATGCAAATCGTTTAAGGGTGCTTTGAGAGTAAAGTACAATTGATGATATTGTGTTGTGAAAGGATATTCTCATAAACACATACTAGCATGATGTGAAAGGTTTTCTCACATAGAAATGATTCTTAGGTTGAAAGTCTTTCTCCCCTAATTGAATCAAAGAGTAATAGATATCCTAATGAACTAGCTTGGGTTGGTTGTCCAAGGGCTCCTTACCATGAATAATAAAGTCAAGTAAGAAATGACTAATTCGTGGGATTTATGCTTAGCACCGAGTCGATATGATGATAAGATTAAAGTTCTCCCGTTAGTAGAGTCCGGGTTTCTAGAAGCAATCTTATGAGATGGAATCTCCCCCTTTAGTAGAGGTCGGGTTTCTAGTAGCAATCTCCTTATCCCATAACTATGTGCCATCATATGATGTTGTCTCAGATAGACATTAGCTAATGGATTCACAATAACTAGAAGTTCATGGTCTTACCTTGGCAAGTAGGACACCTCTTTTCGGTGTGGAGTAGACACCAAATTCCATGTTAATAGCTTACATGGTCTTATATGTCGGTTAAGGCTAATTCCTCATGAGTAATAATGAATTAAGTTTACTTCAAGAAGTATTGTATATGATTTCAAAGGTTTTAAGATGAAGTTAGCTTGCATTGACCATGTCTTATGACTTATTTTTTATAAAATTTTTATATCATATTTAGCTTGGTCAATTGCATGTCATGAAATGAAATGCTCTTTTTAGCATGATTTAAATTTTTCATGCATGCCTATCATACTTGGTACATTATTTTGTACTAACGCATACTCTTGCCTACATTTCCCCAAATGTAGGGTTCGACAATCAGGTTTTAGGGTTTCATGGCTAGTGGCCGATTTCGAGATTTCTGACCTTTGGTGAGTCCTTATGCTTTGAGGACGGGGTCTTATTGTTTCACATTACTTCATGTATTTTCTGTTTTAGATATGATGTATGGGCTACGCCCAATTTCATTCTATTGTATTAGATTGTTATGATAAGATAAATGTTTTAGAATTCCTCTTTGCTTTATAAAATGTGTTGGAGTTGGACTATTGTTTTACTCATAATGTTCTATTTGTTATGTTAGGAGAGCTAAGTGGCTTATATGGAGTCCTTAGGGGTTGTATACGCCATGTTACATCTAGGGGGTACCCCTGGGTTATGACAAACTTGGTAATCAGAGCACAAGGTTTAGAATGGTCCTAGGATGTCTCATAAGCCACGTCTAGTAGAGTCTTGTTCATGAGTGTGAAGCGCGTCAAATTTATGACTGAGAGACTACAAGATGATTAGGAAACTTCACTTCTTTCATTACTCTTAAGACGTGTGATAGAGTATATAAAGTCTCTCTCCTAATCATTACCCTATGTTCTTCAGGATATGGCTTCTCGAAGAGCTTATACTAGAAGGAATGTGAGGGAGAATGCGGAACAAGAAGCTCCTCCCCAAGCTCCTCAAGTTTCAATCGATCCTTTGGCCGAGCAAGTGTTCAATGCAGAGTTTAGGGCTTCTTTTCAAGTATTGCCTCAAGCGATGATGGACCAAGCCAATAGGTAGGTAGTGGTTCCGGTGAACCCAAATGTGGGCACAACAGCTTCAAGGGTAAGGGGTTTAACAAGGATCAATCCTCCTAATTTTCATGGTTATATAGTTAAGGAAGATCCTCAAGATTTTATTGATGAGGTCTACAAGGTTTTGATGATCATGGGAGTTACGCCGGTGGAAAAGGCGGAGTTGGCCGCATATCAGCCAAAAGGTATGGCTCAAATATGGTATAACCAATGGAAGGAAGGGAGACCGAAAGATGCGGGTCCTCTTGATTAGGAGAAGTTTAAGGCCGCTTTTCTTGATAGGTTCTTTCCCCTTGAGATGAGGGAAGAAAATGTGCTTGAGTTCATTAACCTTCAACAAGAAAGTATGAGTGTGAGGGAATATGCTCTTAAGTTCACTCAATTGTTTAAGTATGCTCCATTAATGGTTACCGATTCAAGGGCTAAGATGAGTAATTTTGTTTCGGGTCTGTGGAAAATGGTAGTAAAAAAGTGCCGAACCTCTATGCTCATTAATGACATGGAAATCTCTCGTCTCATGGTTCATGCACAACAAATTGAGGAGGAGAAACTCAAGGTAAAGTCTAGAGAGGTAAAAAGGGATAAGACTGGTGATGGAAATTTCACTAAAGCAAGGTGCGATAGACAAGGTCGTCTTAGATTCTGACAAAAGTTTTTCGGTCAAGGTTCCTCCAATGCTCCTCCTAAGTTCAACCAACATAGGGTGTCTAAACCTAAGCCTCAAGGAGTTAATGGTAGTTGATCTTCATTACCTAGGTCTAATTGTACTAAGTGTGGAAGGAAACAGGATGGTTAGTGCCTAGTTTGCACGGATGGTTGCTTTAGTTGTGGTAAGAGTGGTCTTAAAATGAGGGATTGGCTGATGCTTATGGATACATTAAGTGAGGGCAGGTAAGCTAATACTAGTGGTGTGGATTTAAATGCTCGTAAGCAAAATCGTTTCTATGCACTTCAGACTCGAGGTGAATAAGAGAGTTCTCTGGATGTGGTCACCGGTATGTTGAAAGTTTTCCAACTTGATGTCTATGCTTTACTTGATCGCTACCTTGTCTTTTGTGACGCCATATATGGCTAGGAGGTTGGATGTTCTTCCGGATGTATTGGTAGAACTTTTTTTTGTCTCTACTCCTGTCAGTGATTCTATTGTGGCTAAGAGGGTCTATAGAAAGTGTCCAGTTTCCCTGTCCCATAGGTTTACTCTTGTTGACTTGGTAGAGCTTGATATTTTATACTTTTATGTGATTCTTGGTATGGATTGGCTGCACTCATGTTATGCTTCTATTGATTGTAGAAACCATGTAGTCAAGCTTCAGTTCCCGAATGAGCCTATCTTAGAGTGGATGGGGGGAAATTCTATTCCTAAGGGTCAGTTTGTTTCTTATCTTAAATCTAGAAAGATGATTTCTAAGGGCTGCTATTACCATCTAGTAAGAGAGAGAGATGTAGATTCTGAAACCCCCTCTCTTGAGTTGGTCCTTATTGTAAATGAGTTTCTAGAAGTGTTCCTGGATGACTTACCTGGTATTTCTCCCATAAGGGAAATAGACTTCGGTATTGACCTTCTCCCAAATAAACAACCTATCTCTATTCCTCCTTATCTTATGGATCCGACAGAACTTAAGGAGTTGAAGGAACCGTCGAAAGATTTGTTGGATAAGCATTTCATCCGACTGAGTATCTCTCCATGGGGTGCTCCAATTTTGTTCGTTAGAAAGAAGGATGGTTTGTTTCGTATGTGTATTAATTATCGACAATTGAACAAGGTGACCATTAAGAACAATTATCCTCTCCTAATGATATATGATTTATTTGACCAACTTCAAAGAGCATGCTATTTCTCTAAGATTGATCTCCGATCGTGTATTCACCAATTGAGGGTGAAAGATGATGACATTCCGAAGATGGCTTTTCGAACTCAGTATGGTCATTATGAGGTTTTGGTAATGTTGTTTGGGTTGACTAATTCTCCGACGGCATTTATGGATTTGATGAATAGGGTGTTTAGACAATACATTGACATGTTTGTGATTGTGTTCATTGATGATATTTTGATCTAATCAAGGAGTGAGGGTGAGAATCTTGATAAAATGAGGATTGTGCTGTGAATTCTTAAGGCCCAACAACTTTTTGCAAAGTTTAGCAAATGTGAATTTTGGTTATGGTCAGTAGCTTTCCTTGGCCATATTGTTTCAAGTAAGGGTATAGAGGTAGATTCTAATAAGACGAATGCAGTCAAGAGTTGGGCTAGACCTCTAACTCCCTCAGATATTAAAGGTTTCTTGGGTCTAGCCGGTTACTATAGAAGGTTTTTTGAGGGTTTCTCTTCAATTGCCTCTCCCTTGACGACTTTGAGTCAAAAGAAGGCTAATTTCATATGGTCCGAAGCGTGTGAATTTTTTTTTAAGAGTTGAAGGATAGACCTACTTTCGCTCCGGTGTTAACCTTACCAGAAGAGACAGATGGTTTTGTGGTTTATTGTGATGCCTTGTGAATTGAGTTAGGTTGTGTGCTTATGGAAAATGGGAAAGTTATTTCCTATGCCTCAAGGCAACTTAAAATCCATGAGAATAATTATCCTAGTCACAACCTTGAGTTAGCGGTGGTCATTTTTGCCTTAAGATTTGGAGAAACTATTTGTTTGGAGTACAAGTAGATGTGTTTACCAATCACAAGAGTTTGCAATATGTGTTTAATCAAAAAGATTTGAATCTTCACCAAATAAGTTGGCTTGAGTTATTGAAGGATTATGACATGAGTGTACTTTATCAGCCAGGTAAAGCTAATGTGGTACCAGATGCTCTTAGGCGATTATTTATGGGTAGTGCTGCTCATATTGAAGAATAAAACAAAGAGTTAGTTCGAGATGTTCATAGATTGTCTTGATTAGGTTTTAAACTAGTGTACTCAACCAATGGTGGTGTGATGGTCAACAGCGGTTTTGAATAATCTTTTGTGGCGGATGTGAAAGACAAGCAAGGTCTTGATTCAATTTTGGTAGAATTGAAAGAGGCGGTGCTTAAGAAATCTGTTGAGGGTTTCTCACAATGGGGAGATGGTGTACTTAGATACCAAGGTCGTTTATGTGTTCCAAATGTTGATGATTTGAGGGAAAAAAATTAGCGGAAGTCCATAGTTTGCGGTATTCCATTCACCCGGGAGCCTCTAAGATGTACCATGAGTTACGGGAGGTCTATTGGTGGAGTGGGATGAAGAAGTATATTGCGGGATTTGTGGCTAAGTGTCCAAATTGACAACAAGTTAAGGTTAAGAAAGAGAAACCGGGAGGTCTATCCCAAGATATTAGCATTACTACTTTGAAGTGGGAAGAATTGAATATGGACTTGATAGTTGGTTTTCCTCGCACCCGGCGACAACATGATTCCATTTGGGTGATAGTAGATCAGATGACGAAATTGGCTCATTTACTTTTCGTTAAGGTTTCCTACTCGGCCGGGAGTTTGCCAAGTTGTACTTGAGATAAATGGTAAGGCTGCATGGAGTGCCTTTGTCCATTATTTATGATCGTGGCACCCAATTCACTTCTTAATTTTAGAAGTCATTCCAAAAGGGGCTTGGCACTAAGGTTAAACTTAGCACGACTTTTCATCCCCAAACCGATAGGAAAGAGGAGCGTACGATCCAAACTTTGGAATATATGTTAAGGGCTTGTGTGATTGATATTAAGGGTAACTGGAATGACCATTTGACTTTAATAGAGTTAGCTTACAATAACAATTATCACTCGAGTATTGGTATGGCTCCATTTGAGGCCTTATATTCTAGGAGGTGTAGATCTCATTTAGGATGGCTTCAGGTGGGTGAAGTTGCCCTAATAGGTCCCAAATTGGTACAAGAGGCCATGGAGAAAGTTTGACTTATAAGGGAAAAGTTAAAAATGGATCAAAGTCGGCCAAAGTCGTATGTCAATGTGAGAAGAAGGGATCTAGAGTTTGATGTTAATGATTAGGTTTACTTGAAATTCTCACCCATGAAGGTTGTAATGAGGTTTAGTAAGAAGGGGAAGCATAGTCCCCAATATGTAGGCCGATATCATATTTTGAGGCGTGTTGGTAAGGTTGCTGATGAGTTAGAATTACCGAATGTGCTGACAACAGTGCATCATGTTTTCCATGTCTCTGTGCTTAAAAATTGTGTTGGTGATCCGACATCCATAGTTCATCTAGAAGGGTTGGGAGTTGATGAGAGTCTATTATGAGAATGTTCCAGTTGAGATTTTGGACTGGCAAGTTAAGAAGTTGAGAAATAAGGAAATAGCTTCCATGAAATTATTGTGGAGGAATAAGTTAGTTGAGGGTGATACTTGGGAGGCAGAGGCTAATCTGATGTCCCAATATCCTCATCTCTTTACTTTTGCTCCTATTCTAGCTTGAAGTAATGAGTTCCTTTTTGTTTGTCCTTGTTTTGGGAGTCATGTGTTTTATGTGTTTCCATGATTTCCTTATGTGATGCATGTTCATGAAAACTTGTGTTTTGAAAGAAAATGAGTTTATATGATTGATTTTCCTCATGTTGTTGTGTATTGAGTATGAGTTGCCTGTAGACTTCATGAGATGAATTGATGAACATGCTTTAGATATGTTTTTTGAGAATGAATTACACATGAGCTCCATGGGATTGTGTTTAGCAAGCTTTAGCTTGGAAAAGGTAGTTCCTCCTTGAGAATTAGTAATGTTGAAATTTCATGCATTTTGGGATGTGAGATGTAGTTGTTACTTCCTTATAATGCATTTGAGTATGTTGAGCTTGGAGTTGATGTTTCCTCCTTATTTATGTGCATTGCATGCATGATGGGCTGATAGAGTTAGATTCACCCCTCTTATGATGCTTTGAGAACGTCCTAGCTTGGAGTCGATAGTTCCTCCTTGGTTGTATTCATTGCATCGTAGGTTGGGTTGTTAGTTCCTCTCCTACTCTTTTAGAACCAATTAGAATCTCATTCGAGGACGAATGTTCCCTAGGGGGAGACACTGTAACACCCCAGATTCGAAAGATGAAAGCCTAGCAAAATTCAGAACTCCCAGATGCCATACACGAGCGCCAACCAGGGCCTGTGGTGTGGGCTACGTACCGTAGGTGGATCCGTGGATTGGTCCCTCAGAAATTTTTAGGGCAGAACCACGACTGGACCTACGGACTGTAGGTGGGTCCACGGTCTGTGGTCCAGGGGTCCATAGGTTGGCCAAAATTCTCTAACCACCACCGACAGTTCATCGAAATGTACCGAGGGTCAGACCACCGCCCGTCGACTGGGGTTCGTAGTTGGTGAGTCGGTGGACAGCTAGCAGTTATTTGCAAGGGCAGTTGAGTCTTTTCCTAATTAGTTAGTTCTTATACTATGTCGTTTTGCCTATGTTTAGGATCCCTATATAAGCATTTTTAAAGGGCCCTTTAGCGACAATAAAATATGGCTTTAGCGGCAATAACATTTACCGCGATACTCTATACCGGCCAATGAACTTTGGCCGGTAATGTTGGGGTCGGCAAAGGCTTTTTCGGCCATTGTGGGAAATGCTGGTAAATGGTAGATTAAATTGCCGCTACAAATCATTAGCTTTTAAGACAATTGGTTGTGGCAATTATGTTGGCTGCTAAAGGTAATTCATACTGTCTAACTATTGTCTTTTAGCATCCATTGATTTAGTTGATAAATCTAAATAAATAGCCGCTAAAATGTAGTACTTTTAATGTCAATTGTTTGCAGTTAATTTTGTTGGCTGCTAAAGGTAATTCATATCGACTAACTATGGTCTATTAGCGTCCATTGATTTAGTCGATAAATCTAAATAAATAGCCGCTAAAAGGTTGTAGTTTTAAAGGTGATTGTTTGTAGCGATTGGTGTTGGTTACTAAGTAGGTAATTCATATCAGCTATCTATGGTCCTTCAACGTCTATTGTTTTAGTAGATAAATCTAAATAAATAGTTTCTTAAAGGTATTACTTTTAACGACAATTTTACCATGGTGACTAATGACTACAATATCCATTTTAAAAATGTCTTAGTTTTCCTATTTAGCGTCCATTTTATGGCTAATAATTTCCATTGAATTGCCGCTAAATATCAAAACATTTAACATCAATTATTTAGCCGCCATTAATAAGAACTAGTACATTTATAGATAAAATGTATGTATAAAAATTCAACAAACATGTTGGCAAAAGAGAATCTCATAGAAACAACAAATTTTGGCTAATGATAAAAACATATATATTACTATTAATCCATAAAATAGAATATATCTCTTTAAATCTAGACAAACAAAAGGAAATACTGATCCAAAATATGAATGTCATAACTTATAAAATAAACTTATATTGTTCAAATTATTGAATAATGTCTTCAAATAAGTTTTGTTACTCCTCTTCAAATAATGTCTTTGAAATCACCCACATATGAAATTTGCGGACTTCAGATTGTATGACCTGAAATAAAAAAGAAATGTGTCAATAGATGAAATGCAAATTATGAAAATATTGAAAGTAGTGTGTCCAGGTGCAGGTGTTACAAGAAACTATGTGTGAAAAAAGAAAAAGGTTTGAAAATACTATAGTTTCACATGTTTACTTGCTCATTCATCAATGTAGCAATACTTTTGGATCCCCTGTGTGAGGCATCTTTTGATTGGCCCTATTATTTCTATTTGCTTGGGTACACCTCTGTTGTTGAAATAAATAAATGATATCTTAAAAATTATATAAAAAATGTAGCATAAATAAAATCAACACATAATAAAAATAAGAAAGTAGTTGCGCTTTCAAAATTTGTTTATACCTTCACTTTATCAGAAAGCCAATAAGAGACTAGACCACTCCATTGATCTCTCGTTATGCGACTTGGCCTATTTTTCAGCAATGCGTCTTTAGTCTTATATTTTGACATATACTCACCTTTAATTTCACACTTGTAGTCTTTCCATTTCTTTCCTAGTGACTTTAATACAGACGCTTCTCCACGTTTTGGAAAAGAGAACTTCTTCTACAAAATAAAAGTCAATATATAAAAGATAATATCATGTAGAAATTGAGCTTGTTCACATAATAAGAATGCTAACTCACACCCTTACAAAATCCACCAATTTCTTCTTTTGCTCATTGTCAAAATTTCTCCAATCATCTACATGTAGAGGTGTTAATTCTGGAGTTCTCGCAATAATTCCTAGAAAGCTAGCAAGCTTTCGACCCTTTTTCCCAATAGAGTGGTTACGACAATTGAACGACACATCAATGGTCTTTCTTGGAGGAAGTTTCCACACATATTTTAGTAAAGTAGGACCACGAGACTTTCTTGTCACTAAGTTACGTAGAATGAAACAAGATTTGAAAGTCATCAAATAAAATACAACTAAAACATGCTCTAAAATCATAAACTCGGGTCATTTAGCACTCCTCTATGTAATGTCTTTGTTTAAATCAATTTATGTGTGTGATTGAAAATACCATATTACATATGCACTAAATTGTAGTAAATATGCATAGATTCCTAAGTATGTGCTGGTCTTATTTTGTTGTTGAAATTCTCCATTAACTCTTCGTTATGGAAGCTAATAAATGTTAAATGGAGTCAGAACAATAACTAGAGTTTCACAATTGTATACTCACTCACTAAACTCAAAGTTTTCTCTCGAAAATCAAAATGAATATACAATACAATCACACACACCTTCCAGAAAGCAAAAAAGAAAAAGATAAAAGAAGAGAACAACTCACATCTCTTGATTGTTCAGTTTATTTCTTCCAATCTTCACATAATTCTTTCTCTGTCTTAGGATGACCTAAGTTCACTTTTCTTTCACCATGTCCTTATAGAATTTTTTTATCACCTCTTGATTTGATTTTCTTGTTCATCCTACTAATACTAGCACTTAAGAAGGTAATGTTCTCAACATATTAACCTTCACTTAAGGGGATCAATCACAATGGAAAATGGCAGTCCTTTTTTCAGATAGGTTCATATTGTAACTTATCTTACAAATTTTGTTTCTAATTGTACAGGAAAAGAGATTTGCTTAAATCGCATGACACTTTGAGTCTACTAGGCGATGAGCTATATTATCATGCTTCTTTTCGTGGTTACTACTATTTTTCATATTCTCTTTTCTGGATACAATGTGGATTTGAGTATGAAAATGGATGATATTGTTATCTTGAGTAGGATTCCCTTGTATGTATTCTTCTCATTATTTTTATAAGAGGATCATCCAAAACTTGACTACTAACCAACGAGAAGTTGGTGGAATCACTAGGCTAGAAACTGATGAGTTTATTATGATGGATTCTAAATTGATGTGTGATTGTGAATACTCCCTGTTTCTCTGCCAAAAAATGAGCAAACATACATCGAGGTGCATATTAGTTGACGCCCTAGGCAGGAAGTTACAGGTGTTGTGAGCATCTCCAAATAGTTTGCAGGAGATTATGCTAAGAGCATCTGGACATACTTTGGTGCATCAACTAGTAATAAAGGCCCATTCATTCAGTTAAATCAAGTTATAACACAATGGTGGAAAACTGGTTGTTTACACACTTAGCATAAAAGAAATCCCTTGTTTACTATCCAAATTTTCGTTTGTGTTAGTTCTTTGTATATACCTATCTATTTTGAGTCAGAAATTTCAATAAAGGTATCATCCCAGAAGGGAAGATTGATAATACAATCAGACACACCTAGGTGAAGCACTGGTTGGAGAGGTATGGCTGACTCGTATTCAGAATATTCTGCTTCTCCTTGCTTATAACTACTATATTTTACTCTTATAAATTTCTTATTTGTATATGTTGTTGTTATACTTACTGCTTTTGTACACATTTATTTTAATGTACATTTAATTTATAACTTCCAACACTGCAAGAATTGTTTCCCATGAGTAGAGCTATAGAGCTAGCGAAACCAAAGGCCGAATGGCTCCCCACGAGCACATATACATAGTTTTCATACACGTCTTCTGTCTCAAACTATGTGATAAGCTCTTGTCTTAAATTATGTGACATTTTGAGTATAGGCGAAGGTTGATCAAACAATGGACTGCATGAAAGACAAGGCCAAAGCAACAAAAAATTGAACTTTCGAGATGGCTCAGTCAACTAAAGGAATAGCGCACGATAAAAAAACTGAAGCAACCCATAAAACCAAGGATAAGATGTGCAGAGCAGCTCAAGTTATAAAGGATAAGGTCGCTTGAGCAGCTCAAGAAACTATAGAAAAGATAACCAGACAACAGCACTTTCCAAGCACAAGTTAAGAGTTCAACCAATATGGCCCATCAACAAAGCTACTCTAAGTCTTATTTACAAACACATCCATGAACAACTGATATGCAAAATATCTAACCAGTACATCAGAATTGGTTTTACAACTAAAATCCTAAACATGCCTAAAAAGGTAACCTTCCATAGAGCTAAAACGAGGGAGTCATAACATGTATCTCCAATAGACTGTAAAAATTACATCACCAATTAAAAGAAACATAGTTGTTCAGATCAACTTCAACTAATGAGTCATAGTTTATTGATGGGTACAGAGCAGGGTGGATATATCTTCCACAGTTCTATGCTCGCTCTATATACCCCACTTTACATACAGATCAAGGAAGCTAATAGAGATTGTTATGCAAGATAATAGCGAAGCCAACAAACACATGTTCTAATAAATGTCTAAAATAGAAAGTTAAACAAATGACAAGAGTATGAAATAGAAGATTCAAGGACAAAGACTAAACCTACCAGAAAACAGACCAAAAGGTTTTTAAAAATACTTTTAGATATGGATAATCTCAATAACAAAGAGCTCATGGAAATATAAATTGTTGTACTAACATGAATCTAAAAAACAGAGGATCTATGTAATCACTAAACTTGAAATTTTCAAAAAATAGATCTTAACTCATAGTAAAACGAAACAATTATTTTTTGTTCTAATTCTCAAATTCACAATAGAACTTTTAAATGATCATAAGTTACAGACGAACTAAAGGCCACTCGCCTGAACATACTAACAAGTACATGCCTTAATCTAACAGCTACACATCTTAATGTATATTAACAAATGAAACAATTTAATCAATTGCAATAAAAATAATAGTAGCAAGAGATCACAAACACAAAAACTTTGCTTTTACGAATCTCAAATCACTTGAAAATCACAATTAATACTTAAATATTGATTAGTTCGTCAAGTATATTTTCTATTTTATTCCCAGTTAATGCATATATAATGATTATTAAACATGAAGGTTAAATTCTCAACGAAGATGTACAGATCAACAAGGGTAATCGAGTAGATAGAAATAGAGGAGAGGAGATGAGCGACCTACATACCTGAAAACTTCATTGTTCTTGGACGTATATGTTGCGAGTGAATAATGGCAGTTGGACATTGCTGCTGCGAGTAAATATATATTGTTGGAAGGTCATTGTTTTGAGTGATTATGTGTTGCACAAACACAAAAAATTACTTTTACGAATCTCAAATCACTTGGAAATCACAACTAATACTTAAATATTGATTAATTTATCAATTATATTTTTCTACTTTATTCCCAGTTAATGCGTAGATAATGATTATTGAACATGCTAGAAAATAAATTACAAGGTTAAATTCCCAATGAAGATGTACAGTCAGTAAGGGTAATGGAGCAGATAGAAACAGAGGAGAGAAGATGAGCGACCTATATACCTAAAAACTTTATTGTTCTTGGACATATCTGCTGCAAGTGAATAATGGCAGTTGGACGTTCCTACTGCGAGTAAATATATGGTGCTAAAAGGTCAATGGTTTAACTGAATATGTGTTGTTGAACGTAGCAATTCTGAGTGATTAAGGATGTAGAAACCTCATGTGTATAGGAAATCTTTTTAGGAATAGTATTTTCCTTATTAGCATACGTTTGAGGGTTTTTTTCTTAATAATGATTTACTTATTGCATATGAGTTTTTTTTCCCACAGAATTTGGAGAAAGGCGGGAAAAGAAATTTTTAAAGAAAGAGGGAGTTTTATTTTTAGAAAATAAAAGGTTTTCTGTGGATATTTTTTGGAATTTCTACTAAAATGTACTTATCGCTGGCAATTATACATTAGCCGTTGATATATTACCTCAAATGAATACATTAGCGGCAATTTGCTTTTTATCTCAAAAAAATTATCGCTAAAGTTTAGTTTTGTAGTAGTTGGGCGCTTATCAACCAAAAGGTGTGGCTCAAATATGGTATAACCAATGGAAGGAAGGGAGATCGGAAGATGCGGGTCCTCTTGATTGGGAGAAGTTTATGGCAACTTTTCTTGATAGGTTCTTTCCCCTTGAGATGAGGGAAGAAAAGGTGCATGAGTTCATTTACGTTCGACAAGAAAGTATGAGTGTGAGGGAATATTCTCTTAAGTTCACTCAATTGTCTAAGTATGCTCCATCAATGGTTGTCGATTCAAGGGCTAAGATGAGTAAGTTTGTTTTGGGTGTGTTTGAAATGGTGGTTTAAGAGTGCCGAACCGCTATGCTCATTAATGACATGGACAACTCTCATCTCATGGTTCATGCACAACAAATTGAGGAGGAGAAATTCAAAGAAGAGTCTAGAGAGGTAAAAAGAACTAAGACTGGTGATGGTAATTTCACTAAAGCAAGGTTCGATGGGCAAGGTCATCTTAGATTCTGACAAAGGTTTTCCGATAAAGGTTTCTCAAATGCTCCTCCTAAGTTCAACCAAGATAGGATGTCTAACCCTAAGACTCAAGGAGGTAATGGTAGTGGATCTTCATTGCCTAGGTCTAATTGTACTAAGTGTGGAAGGAAGCACGATGGTTAGTGCCTAGTTGGCACGAATGGTTGCTTTAGTTGTGGTAAGTGTGGTCATAAAATGAGGGATTGCTCGATGCTTATGGCTAAATTAAGAGAGGGAAAGCAAGCTACTACTAGTGGTGTGGGTTCAAATGCTCATAAGCAAAACCATTTCTATGCACTTCAGACTCGAGGTGAACAAGAGAGTTCTTTGGATGTGGTCATCGGTATGTTGAAAGTTTTCCAACTTGATGTCTATGCTTTACTTGATCCTGGTGCTACCTTGTCTTTTGTGACGCCATATGTGGCTAGGAGGTTTGATGTTCTTCCGGAAGTGTTGGTAAAACCTTTTTCTATCTCTACTCCTGTCAGTGATTCTATTGTGGCTAAGAGGGCCTATAGAAAGTGTCCCGTTTCCTTGTCCCATAGGGTTACTCTTATTGACTTGGTAGAGCTTGATATGTTAGACTTTTATGTGATTCTTGGTATGGATTGGCTGCACTCATGTTATGCTTCTATTGATTGTAGAAACGGTGTAGTCAAGTTTCAGTTCGCGAATGAGCCTATCCTAGAGTGGAAGGGGAGAACTTCTATGCCAAAGGGTCAGTTTGTTTCTTATCTTAAATCTAGAAAGATGATTTCAAGGGTTGTTGTTACCATTTAGTAAGGGTGAGGGATGTAGATTCTAAAAACCCCTGTCTTAAGTCGATCCCCATTGTAAATGAGTTTCTAGTAGTGTTCCTTGATGACTTACCTGGTATTCCTCCCGAGCAGGAAATAGACTTCGGTATTGACTTTCTCTCAGATACACAACCTATCTCTATTCCTCCTTACCGTATGGCTCCGGCAGAACTTAAGGTGTTGAAGGAACAGTCGAAAGATTTGTTGGATAAGGATTTCATCCAATCGAGTATCTCTCCATGGGGTGCTCCAATTTTGTTCATTAGAAAGAAGGACGGTTTGCTTCGTATGTGTATCAAGTATCGACAATTGAACAAGGTGACCATTAAGAACAAGTATCCTCTCCCAATGATAGATTATTTGTTTGACGAACTTCAAAGAGCAAGCTATTTCTCTAAGATTGATTTCCGATCGGGTTATCACCTACTGAGGGTGAAAGATGATGACATTCCGAAGACGTCTTTTTGAACTTAGTATGACCATTATGAGTTTTTGGTAACATTGTTTGGGTTGACTAATTCTCCGGCGACATTTATGAATTTGATGAATAGGGTGTTTAGACAGTACATTGACTTGTTTGTAATTTTGTTCATTGATGATATTTTGATCTACTCAAGGAGTGAGGGTGAGCATATTGATAACTTGAGGATCGTGCTACAAATTCTTAAGGACCAACAACTTTTTCAAAAGTTTAGACAATGTGAATTTTGGTTAAGGTCTGTAGCTTTCCTTGGCCATATTGTTTGAAGTAAGGGTATAAAGGTAGATTCTAAAAAGACGGATGCGGTCAAGAGTTGTCCTAGACCTCTAACTCCCTCGGATATTAGAAGTTTTTTGGGTCTAGCTAGTTACAATAGAAGGTTTGTTGAGGGTTTCTCTTCAACAGCCTCTCCTTTGATGGCTTTGACTAAAAAATAGGCTAAGATCATCTGGTCCGAAGCGTGTGAAAAGAGTTTTTAAGAGTTGAAGGATAGACTTACTTCCGCTCCGGTGTTGACCTTATCAGAAGGAACGAATGGTTTTATGGTTTATTGTTATGCCTCGTGAATTGGGTTAGGTTGTCTGCGTATAGAAAATGGGAAAGTTATTTCCTATGCCTCAAGACAACTTAAAATCCCTAAGAAGAATTATCCTACTTATGACCTTGAGTTAGCGGCGGTCGTTTTTCCCTTAAGATTTGTAGAAACTATTTGTTTGGAGTACATGTAGATGTGTTTACTGATCACAAGAGTTGGCAATATGTGTTTCATCAAAATGATTTGAATCTTCACCAATGAAGTTGGCTTGAGTTATTGAAAGATTATGACATGAGTGTCCTTTATCAGCCCGATAAAGCTAATGTGGTACCGGATGCTCTTAGTTGATTATTTATGGGTAGTGTTGCTCATATTGAAGAAGAAAAGAAAGAGTTGGTTTGAGATGTTCATAGATTGGCTCGATTAGGTTTTAAACTAGTGTACTCAATCAATGGGGGTGTGATGGTCAACAATAGTTTCGAATCATCTTTTGTGGCGGATATAAAAGACAAGCAAGGTGTTGATCCAATTTTGGTAGAATTGAAAGAGGCGGTGCTTAAGAAATCTGTTGATGCTTTCTCCTAAGGGGGAGATGGTGTACTTAGATACCAAGGTCGTTTATGTGTTCCAAATGTTGTTGATTTGAGGGAAAAAAATTTAGCGGAAGCCCATAGTTTTCGGTATTCCATTCACCCGGGAGCCACGAAGATGTACCAAGAATTACGGGAGGTCTATTGGTGGAGTGGGATGAAGAAGGATATTGTGGGATTTGTGGCTAAGTGTCCAAATTGCCAACAAGTGAAGGTTGAGCATTAGAGACCGGGAGGTCTATCCCAAGATATTAGCATTACTACTTTAAACTTGGAAGAATTGAATATGGACTTGATAGTTAGTTTGCCTCGCACCCAGTGACAACATGATTCGATTTAGGTGATAGTAGATCACATGACGAAATCGGCTCATTTCCTTTCTGTTAAGGTTTCCTACTCGGTAGAGGTCTATGAGAAGTTGTACTTGAGAGAAATGGTAAGGTTGCATGGAGTGCCTTTGTCCATTTTTTTCGATCGTGGCACCCAATTCACTTCTTAGTTTTGGAAGTCATTCCAAAAGGGGCTTGGCACTAGGGTTAAGCTTAGCATGACTTTTCATCCCAAAACTGATGGGAAAGAGGAGCGTACGATCCAAACTTTGGAATATATGTTAAGGGCTTGTGTGATTGATATGAAGGGTAAATGGGATGACCATTTGCCTTTAATAGGTTTTACTTACAATAACAGTTATCACTCGAGTATTGCTATGGCTCCATTTGAGGCCTTATATGGTAGGAGGTGTAGATCTCATATAGGATGGTTTGAGGTGGGTGAAGTTTCCCTAATAGGTCCCAAATTGGTACAAAAGGCCATGGACAAAGTTTGACTTATATGGGAAAAGTTGAAAATGGCTGAAAGTCGGCAAAAGTTGTATGCCTATGTGAGAAGTACGGATCTAGAGTTTGATGTTAATGATTAGGTTTACTTGAAATTCTCACCCATGAAGGGCGTAATGAGGTTAAGTAACAAGGAGAAGTTTAGTCCCCGGTATGTAGGCCAATATCAGATTTTGAGGCGTATTGGTAAGGTTGCTTATGAGTTAGACTTGCCGAATGAGTTGGCAACCGTGCATCCTATTTTCCATTTCTCTATGCTTAAGAAGTGTGTTGGTGATCCGACATCCATAGTTCCCCTAGAAGGGTTGGGAGTTGATGAGGGTCTCTATTATGAGAAAGTTCCAGTTGAGGTTTTGGACCGGCAAGGTAAGAAGTTAAGAAACAAGGAAATAGTTTCTGTGAAAGTATTGTGGCGGAATAAGTTAGTTGAGGGTGATACTTGGGAGGTGGAGGCTGATATGATATACCAATTTCCTTATCTCTTTCCTTGTACTCCTATTCTAGCTTGAGGTAGTGAGTTCCTTTTGGTTTGTCCCTGTTTTGGTAGTCATATGTTTTATCTGATTCCATGATTTGCCTATGTGATGCATGTTCATGAAAACTTGTGTTTTGAAAGAAAATGAGTTTATATGATTGATTTTCCTCATGTTGTTGTGCATTGAGTATGAGTTTCCTATAGACTTCATGAGATGAATTGATAAACATGCTTTAGATATACTTTTTGAGAAAGAATTACATATGAGCTCCATGAGATTGTGTTTAGCATGGTTTTAGCTTGGAGAAGGTAGTTCTTCCTTGAAAATGAGTAATGTTGAAATTTCATGCATATTGGGATGCTAGATGTAGTTCCTACTTACTGATAATGCATTTGAGTATGTTTAGCTTGGAGTTGACATTTCCTCCATATTTATGTGCATTGCATGCATGATGGGCTGATAGAGTTAGTTTCACCCCTCTTATGATGGATCCGTGGATTGGTCCCTCAGAAATTTTCAGGGCAAAACCACGACTGGACCTACGGACCGTAGGTTGGTCCACGGTATGTGGTCCAGGGGTGCGTAGGTTGGCCAAAATTCTCTGACCACCACTGACGGTCCACCAGGACTGACCAAGGGTCAGACCATGGCCCATCGACTAGGGTTCGTGGTTGGTGAGTTGGTGGACAGCTGGCAGTTATTTTAGGGGCAGTTGGGTCTATTCCTAATTAATTAGTTCTTATACTATGTCGTTTTGGACCCCTATATATATAAGCCTCTTTACCTCTAAATTTCCCAATAGAAATCACTCTCTTAACTCACCAAAAAGATGGGCTCTCAAATATTTTTCTATCTAGAAACTTGAAGAAGAAGAAGAAGAAGAATAAGGAGTCATCTAGGGTTTCAAGCTAAAGCTCTCAATTTCTCTATTGAAGGCTAGGTTTTGGATTCAAGGTATGAGAGTTGTTATCCATGGATTCCTTTCATCCATGGAGTTCCCAAATTCCTCTATTTCTAAAGGTAGAATTTCCCAATTGAGTTAGGGTTTTCTTCAATTATCACGGGTTCTTTTCTTTATTGATATTAACGATTGAATTATGATATCTTATGCATGAATTGATGAAATATGATGATTTTATGATGATTTCCCCATGAACCCATGTAATCCCCAAGTTTTCAAGTTATGAATCATATGAGGTGGGATTTTGATCTACAAGGAAGAGTTTTATGAAATTGAGCATGTATTGCAAGCTTTACAAGATTTTATGATGAAAACCATATCTAACCCATGTTTTCTAAGTATTGACGATTGAAATTGGTTTTGAACCTCAAGAGGTAAAATATGGACTTCTACATTATTTTATGAAATCTATGCAAATGTTTTAAGGGTGCTTTAAGAGTAAAGTACCAATAATGATGTTGTGTTGTGAAAATATATTCTCATAAACACATACTATCATGATGTGAAAGGTCTTTTCACATAGAAAGGATTATTAGGTTGAAAGTCTTTCTCACCTAATTTAATCAAAGAGTAAGAGCTATCCTAATGAACTAGCTTGGGTTGGTTGTCCAAGGGCAACTTACTATGAATAATGAAGTCAAGTAAGAAATGACTATTCCGTGGAATTTATGCTTAGAACCGAGTGGATATGATGATGAGATAGAAGCTGTCCCGTTAGTATAGTAGAGGTCGGGTTTCTAGAAGCAATCTCATGAGATGGAAGCTCCCCCGTTAGTAGAGGTCGAGTTTCTAGTCGCAATCTCCTTATCCCATAACTATGTGCCACCATAGGATGGTGTCTCATATAGACATTAGCTAGTGGATCCACAATAGCTAGAAGTTCATGGTTTTACCTTGGCAAGTAGTAAACCTCTTTTCGGTGTGGGGTAGACACTGGATTCCATGTTAATAGCTCAGATGGTCTTATATGTCGGTTAAGGCTAATTTCCCACAAGTAAAAATGAACTAAGGTTGCTTCAAGAAGTATCACATATGACTTCAAAGGTTTTAAAGATGAAGTTATCTTGCATTGACCATGACTTGTGACTTATGTTTTATAACCCTTTTATATCACCTTTAGCTTGGTCAATTGCATGTTAAGAAATGAAATGACCTTTTTAGCATGATTTAAATGTTTTATGCATGTCTATCATACTTGGTACATTTTTTGTACTAACACATACTCTTGAGTTCGAGGTTTCCTAGCTTTGGTGAGTCCTCATGCTTCGAGTATGGGGTTTTATTATTTCACATTCCTTCATGTATTTTCTCTTTTGGACATGATGTATGGGCTAGGCCCAATTTCATTCTATTATATTAGATAGCTATGATGAGACAAGTGTTTTAGACTTTCGCTTTTCTTTATAAATTTTTTTGGACTGGGACTATTGTTTTATTTCTTATGTTGTGAGAGCTAAGTGGCTTGTATGGAGTCCTTCAGGGTTCTATACGCCATTTTACATCTAGGGGGTATCCCTGGGTTGTGACAACCTAGTACAAGTAGACATAGACAACGAAGATCCACTACCATTCCCTCCTTGAGGCTTAGGGTTAGATACCCTATCTTTGTTGAACTTAGGAGGAACATTGGAGGAACCTTGACCGGAAAACTTTTGTCGAAGCCTAGGTCGACCATGTCTCTCGGACCTTGAATGAGAGAAATTACCATCACAGGTTATAGCCCTCTTTGTCTCCCTAGACTTTTCCTTAAGTTTCTCCTCTTCGATCTGTTGAGCATGAACCATGAGACGAGAGATGTCCATTTCATTAATGAGCATGGTGGTACGACATTCTTTAACCACCATTTCAGACACACCCGAAACGAACTAACTCATCCTTGTCCTTGAATCGGCAACCATTGTTGGAGCATACTTAGACAATTGTGTTAACTTCAAATCATATTTCCTCACACTCATACTTCCTTGATGAAGGTTGATAAACTCAAGCACCTTTGCCTCCCTGATCTCAAGGGGAAAGAACCTATCAAGAAAAGTGGCCTTAAACTTCTCCCAATCAAGAGGACCCACATATTTCCTTCTCTCTTCGTTCCATTGGTTGTACCATGTTTGAGCCACACCCTTAAGTTGATAAGCGGCCAACTCCACCTTTTCCACTGGTGTCACACCCATGATCATTAACACCTTGTAGACCTCATCAATGAACTCTTGAGGGTCTTCCTCAACCCTAGAATCATGAAACTCTGAAGTATTCATCCTAGTGAAATCCCCCACTCTAGATGCCGCCGTACCCACATTTAGGTTCACGAGAATCGCAACCTCCCTATTGGTTTGGGCTGTCATGGCTTGAGCCAAGACTTGAAAAGCAGCCCTAAGCTTTGCATTAGTCACTTGTGTCACGAACCAAGCCTAGGGCCTAGATGTGACATGGCGAATGAGGAACCCGAAGGAACCCCAAACAAGCCTCTCAAACTTGTCATCACACTTCATCGGTCGCGGAA